>DF241656.1:0-34590 GCA_000507305.1 Breviolum minutum Mf 1.05b.01 | reverse complement strand
TTGTTGTTGTTCTTGTTGTTGTTGTTGTTGTTGTTGTTGTTGTTGTTGTTGTTGTTGTTGTTGTTGTTGTTGTTGTTGTTGTTGTTGTTGTTGTTGTTGTTGTTGTTGTTGTTGTTGTTGTTGTTGTTGTTGTTGGTGACTACAATCGGGAGTCCAGAAGTCCATCCAAAAGGGCCTTATTTATTTGTTTCATTTGGTAGTTTATACTCTTGGCATTCACCATGATACTCACTAGTCTGAAATGGATTATTGCAGCCGCCACAGCATTGATTGGTTCCAGCATGGTTTTGCATGAGCTTCATCAGCCAGGAGACTTGATCTAGGTTTAGGTAGTAGCAGGATCATGTTTGGGCCTGTGGCTCGAAAACCGTACAAGTAAAGCCATTTTTTTGCTCTTTGCACATTCATGACTACATATATTATATATAGGCGCATAGGGATACGGCCTCGGCACTTTCATCCTAAATAACTCTGCTTCTATGAATTTGAAACATGTCAAATTGCTCGTGCGGTTTTCCACCTGCCGGCATATTTGTGACCCCACCAGAAGTGGGGATTATGCTCCACTTTCGGTGGCAGCACATCAATGAAAAGAAACGAGTCTCATGGGATTGGGATGAGTGACATACTTTGAATCTGGTGACTGCCACTTTGTGCCACCTGATGCCACTATTTTGAGGACATTGTTGAAACATCCTCAACTTGACGTCAATGATTCCAGCGGCTTGCTCCATTGTGCCATGAAGCGCACCGATTCAACCTCTGTGGACCTGGCTGCATTCCTCCTGGAACAAGAGACTTTGGACATTAACCTTCGCAGGTGGGGGTCTTAGAGGCCGCATTTCAAAAGATCATGTTTTTAGGTGTTTTTTGAAATGCTTTAAATTCAAGAACGTAGATCTGTTAATGTGGTTCAGTGAAAGAGGTTTCACAGGATTCCACAAATTCCACAAGTTCGTCCAACCTGAAAAATCCCAAACCTTGGCATTTACGATCCCAAAATCAGGTGACATCATTAGGTGGCTTCACGATTGCTTGCCTGCATGAGGTCGGATGGCACCACAGCTTTGATGCACCTGAGTGGTACAGTTCCACGACTGGTTGGCAGATGTTGTGTTTCCCTTGTAGCAATGTTTTCCCTTGGGTTTTTGGAACCATCGCAACTGTGCTCTTGAAGAGACACTACCGGGAACCCCAGCGGAAGTTGATCTTACAACCACATCCCAGCTTTGTTTTCTCAGAATTGCTTTTGTTTGCAGTCTTTGAATGTCACTACGGAGTCCAATGGTTTTTGACCGCCTTCACTTGATGGCATGGAACATGAACTCGTAGCATGAACTTTTGCAACATTTTATGGCAAGCTTTTTCTGAATTGTCTCGTGTATAATCTTCATGTTGAGAGTCGGTTTTAAAGCCAGGGAAATTTGAACACGCCTCTTTCTGTTTTGTTTGTTAGACGTCATTGAAACGCTTCATTGCGTGGTTTTTGAGATGGAAGTCCGAATCACTGTCGAAGCTGTCATGGTCTACTGGAGGACTCCCTAACCATTGAAATCGGCGAGAGTGAAGTGGTGAAACGCCAGCAAATTGCTGATAGACAAGTGCAGATGCTAAAGATGTTGTTGCAAAGATGCTTGGCAAGTGGTGTCAGTGCATGTCAGTGCTGTTGGCTGTTGATTTGACAGCACAACCTGCTGTTTCATTTGTCCCATCGTACCCGGCTGCCCAGGATCCGACTTGGAGGTGGCTGCAGTGGATTCCAAAGCCGCCACCGCATTACACCATTTCAGCAGGGCAGGGCGTCATGATTTGGTGAAAGTCCTGTTACAAGATCCCAGGTGCCCGTTTGATCTTGCGTTCTTAGATTATATATATACACTATTTTTGATCATTTTTGTCTGTATAGACTTGTGGCTTGTGGTGGTTCCGAGTTGTGACCTGACTTAGTCTACATAGCAACATGCCTACGCTACGTGTCATCTCTCAGATCTCACCGTGGTTGATTGCTCCTTTGGGGGGGCGGGATGCTATGTAGGTGTTCTCCTATCATCGGGCATCAGGATGCAGATGGCAGGACTGTAACTGTGGGTATTTGTTTGTGAATCCCTGCATGTGTGCGTCCCGTTACGACACTTGTTACAGTATTCACCAGCAGAACCATTGTTGTCGCACAGTCTCTTGAAAGGGGCAAACCATCCTTTCAGTCAAGAACAAAAACGGATCTCGGTTCAGAATCCCCGCAAATCCAATTCAGCATATTGAAACGATGACGTGGATTTGCGACATGCAATCCGTGCTGCTTAGGTTCCATGAATACTTTTAGGATCCGCGGTTCCATGCCCAGCAGGACTGCATTGGATGCTGTGACAGAAGAAAAAAACCTCGTGCGCAAACCATGGGATCCTTCACCGAAGCTTGCAAAATATGACGAAGTCATTGCATTACTGACCAAGGCAGCAGAGAAGGCTTAGTTGCAAAAACTGCCAAGGATTGTTGAGTTGTTGATCCTGCACTTGGTTGTGGCTTTCAGATCAGGATAATGTACAGTCTTATCCTGTGTACAATTGACTGGCCTAGTAGCAGTGGCTCTGCGGCGAGAAAGATGTCTTGGGGGAGTTGCACCTTGGATGTACACCAATATGTCAAACATGTGAACCTAGACCTCGGTTGGACCTTTTCTTGTTCCCCTGGCACTCGGCCCTCCAGCAAGTGGCAATGATTCTTGCATCATATATGATGAGCTTGTAAAAGGGGACAGGCAAAATGGCAAGGTTTGTTGACTTTGCTGTTTACCGACATGACGATTTTTTCTCACAAGCTGCATGTATTTTTTCATGTTGGCCAGGCAGAGCTTTTCACCAACACAAAAAGCGTAGGGATCCTGGCACCAAAACAACGGGATGTCCTGGTGCTGAGGGAAATGTTTGGTCATTCAGTGATTCTTGAACCGGGTCCCTTAGATAAACATCCTAAACCAGTGGTTGCTTTGGCTCCTCAGGGAATGCCAGTTTTCTATTTGAATTACATTTGCTTCTTTTGTTGTTCAACCATGATTCTGCAGTATAGCCGGCTGGTATTCCTGTACACATCGGATCATATTCACGCGATCGTTTTTTGAGGTTATCAAGCCTGGCACCACAGCCAGCTTTCATGCCTTTGGACGTCAAACAGGCGCCTTGGGGTAGAGATGGTTGTAGACAGCGGACATGGGAGATGTCAGGGAGGTTGCCTGGAGTTCACAGTCCAGAAGACGTTGGGGCTTTTTGAACTCATCCAGAGTGCGGAGACAGAAGCAGCAAGTTGATTGAAACCTGATCGATTGAACGTCTTATGGTGGCGATTCTGTCGGCCAGCTTTTTTGCAGGTGCACCCGAACATGAGAGAAAGTGGTTGATGAATGTGTCTCAGACATGATTTTGAATCACTCTAGTTGGATTTCTACAATCCAACTCTTTTCCAAGTGGAAGGAATACCAGACATGGGCACTGGGCAGGCATAAACATCTCCTATTCGCGGATGTTGCCGGTGATCCTCTTCTGGGGTCCAGCATTGGGAGTTGCCATCTTAGCTGGTGAAGCCTCTTGAAGGGCGCCATTTCCACTGAAGTTGGGTGCTTTTAGTTGATTTATAGTATATATATATATTATATAAATATATATCATATATTAGTAATATGTAAATATGTATCATATTGTATCATTTATATATACATAGTACTAGTGCAGCCTGCAGTACCACAATGGTATAGCACATAGTACTCGTAATATGCCGTCATGGGAAGGACCAGGAATGTGTATCAGTGTATCAAGCACCGATAGGTATGTTTGAGTTTTGAACTTTTTGACAAATATATTTCAGTATACTACGTAGACTACTAGTTGTGGTTGTTGTTGTTGTTGTTGTTGTTGTTGTTGTTGTTGTTGTTGTTGTTGTTGTTGTTGTTGTCGTTGTCGTTGTCGTTGTCGTTGTGGTTGTTGTTGTTGTTGTTGTTGTCGTTGTTGTTGTTGTTGTTGTTGTTGTTGTTGTTGTTGTTGTTGTTGTTGTCGTTGTTGTTGTTGTTGTTGTTGTTGTTGTTGTTGTTGTTGTTGTTGTTGTCGTTGTCGTTGTCGTTGTCGTGGTTGTCGTTGTCGTTGTCGTTGTCGTTGTCGTTGTCGTTGTTGTTGTTGTTGTTGTGGTTGTGGGGGCGGCAACATTGGAACAGCTTTGAAAACTCGCTTTGTTCAGTTCCACTGGTAAAGCCGTACATGGAAGAATTTTTGGAATGCACAATCTTTGTCTTGTTGGTGGTGCGTGCTTTCTCTTACCGAGATCTTACCGAGAAATTTTGTCGAGCAAAGCAGCTTTGTTTCGAACGCCTGGGAAGCGTGGGCAACGTAGGTTGTGAAAGCTATCGCTAACTACTTCTCCGTGCTTCTCATGGTTGAATGGCCTGCCCCTCAAGGTGGTGCAGATGAAAGGAAACATGCCATAGTTGAGTTGAATCTAGAGGATCTAGAATCCAGATGTAATGATTCAGTCATCGTTCAATCTACTGCACTTATAGATCATGTCCAAATTCGCTGACTTTAAAGACTAAACTTATTCGCGATTGCCCACATTCCCTCTCTTTGGCCGCCATGTCTCATGCTAAGGCGGTCTCAACTGTTCAGCCACTTGCAGACTAGATACTTGAGATGCTCGTCGCAGCCAGAGTGGATTCTGTTACAAGTTGTTCTGCAAGCAGTTCCACCCAGAAATGCATCCCCTATGAAATTTTACGGCATTTTTCTCACAGAGGGGTGAAAGTCACTGTCTTGCTTCGAGGAATTCACGCCAACTTTTGGGAGGGGGGGACAATCATACCAGAACGCTAGTGACACGCACTGTTCCTCAGGAAGTGCAGACAGAATTTATTACGTTTGGGTCTCAGAATCTCAGACATCGAGTGAGCAATTCCTAGTCTTGCAGGTCCTTTTCAAAGTTAAGACCTTGGAGCCATCGTGTTGGGTTGTGGTTGAGATTGCAAAGACTAGTTGCACACTCTATGGCTTCCTGACATTCGGTTTCTGCGTTTTCTAGTCTCTTTAGTTCTGTGGCTTCTATGGCTCCTTTGCTTTTTGACTTCTGTTGCCTTTGCCCCGTCGTGGCAACAGCAATTTCTGCATCAATTTCAGCAACAACGACGACCGACCACAATGACAATAATGAATAATAATGACAACAACCACCACCACCACCACCACCACCACCACCACCACCACCACCACGTCGTCGTCGTCGTCTTCTTCTTCTTCTTCTTCTTTTTCGTCGTTGTCGTCGTCATCATTATCAATCATGAATCATGCTCTTTGTCCTTGTTGTCACGGTAATCCATGCTTGTTGTACACAAAAAGGTAGTCCCGACCCTGCAGTTTGGTCCATGTTCCCTGTTATTGCTCCAGGCTTGCAGTGAATGAATATCGGGACCTGACAATGCCGGTAGGTATCAAATTTTTTACGACTCCTATCATCGGCTGACTGCTTCACAAAATGCGTCAGGCTGGGAAATAACCCTTGTTATTGGATCTAAGGATGCTCGCTAAGTTGCATCTCTAAATGATATAGCTTCAATGTTGCTTTTTATGTTGGGAAGCCAGTTGGCATTTCCTGGCACCATTGTTCCTTGAACGTTCCCTTTATTACAGAGTGTGAGTCTGATGACAACTCTCCGAGACATGGGAATCAGGTGCTTAGCAACTTGGATAGTCGGGTGGAAGCTTCAGATCAAAGGATGACCAATGATGCAACTTGGCAGAGCCAGGGAAGAGGGATGAGTCCAGGGTGAGTTCAACCATGTTGAAGCATTTTGGCAGGACGATCCGTTTACTGTATGAGGTATGTATAAGTGTAAGCTTGCTGCTTACAATGTGACTCTATGTGGTGATGACAACTGTAGTATGATGGGTTTCTCAATTTCTGTTTACAGAATTCTGACAGGGGGCACTTCTTCCTCACTCCTGGTGATTTGCACTACTTCTATTGAAGTAATTAGTGGCTCTCCCTCCCGGTAACCTGGCGTGGGCCCAGGTGGATTTGTTGATGCAGTTCAGCTTTGAATTTTTCCTGGGTGGAATCATGAAGCCGGACAGTGGCGTGCTGTTCAAGGTGCCTTCAGCCCGTTGAAGCTGAGAACTAGATATACATTTGGATATCTTTTGTTACAAATCTTTGAGGGGACACAACATGTCAAAGAGGGAATTGGGCCCAAGCCAGTTGGTTTCAAATGACTGGATGTCACTCAGTTGATCGAGTTTTTTTGCATGTGATGGAATTTGTGTTTTTATGGCCTTGCGGACATTCCATGGAGTGTACCATCCCATCACTAGTCGATTGATACAATATTTCTCTGCCAGATGTCTATCTTCATCGTGAGTTGTTTCATTGTCTGGATGGATGTGGTGCGATCCTCGGGGGGTTGCTTCCACTATTATGCGACATGTGCATAGACTCACTGGCAGATGCTGCTGGAGTGACCAAGGAGAGAACGTTGCCAGGAATGGGGGGAGCGGCACCTTGTATGGCTAGTGCTCTTTTCTTGGTCTGGTGCCCTAGATGCCCAGGTTGGAGCATAGATGTAGCAATTTTTGACGAACGTTAGGTACATGATGCTACATGTTGGAGTCGGATTTTTATCAAGTGCGGTGCTTTTGCATGGCATTTCAATGTAAAAATTACTCCGGTGAAATGTTGCAAAGCCTTATATGGTTACTTTATCTATATATATTATATATACATATATATTGTCCATATATCGCACGAGTTTCACGAAGCTCCAAGACAAAACCCGCCTGCACCAGGGGAGCAAACAAGAATCTGGCAAAAAAGTCACAGACTGCTTTTCTTCAAAGTGTGCTTCTGTGTATCCAGCAATGTATCTTCACTGTGCGTTTCGACAAACATCTTCACACACCGCTATTTAAGATGTTTTTGTTGCCCCTGCCTGCTTAAGAAAAAACACAGGTACTTGCAGCAGCTTTTCAAGCATAAAGAAGGCTGTTTTGCATGTAATTTTCTGATTCTTTCATACACGTCCAAAAACCTTGCCGCAAAAAAACAACGTGTTAACTAAATCTACCCTCGCTGGCAAAAGGGCACCCAAAAATGTATACCATACAGTACATCACCAGTTTTAGTGCCTGTATCAAAACCAAATGAATGAGATCAAGCCACAGCTTTATCTTCTCTTGTTATGTAATTTTTCATTGAATGGAAGAATCAATTGGCAGAACACTACTTGAGCTCATTCATGAAGTGATATTTTGAATGAGGATCTTCATCACTTTCTT
Source organism: Breviolum minutum Mf 1.05b.01 (assembly GCA_000507305.1). Classification (NCBI taxonomy): domain Eukaryota; class Dinophyceae; order Suessiales; family Symbiodiniaceae; genus Breviolum; species Breviolum minutum. The sequence continues at coordinate 27,286 of DF241656.1, read as the reverse complement.
TGAAAACACAGGTTGCAAGAATGAGGCGATTGTTCACAATATTCATTTACCATTATTTTCAAACAGCATATTCCAACAACAGAAGCACTTCAGCACTTCAGCACAAAGAACCTAGCAAGTATCACGACCTTTGCCGAATCACAGATGTACATCCATTTATCAATGTGTTTGAAAGCTGTCATGAGATGCTTAGACCCAGCTCATCATACAACCTTTCTTTATTACTGTATTGCTTTGTCGGCTTTCTTTGCCACGACTGGCAGCCACTGATTGTACTTTCTTGCTTAGTGTTTTGGATATTGGCATACTATAGTTTTAAAAATCAAGTCTTGGGTTTCATAACTATTGATTTTAGTTTTGATTTCTATTTTTGGTATGTCTGCCTGATATGATTGTATTGCTAAACAATGTCGCAAAGATATATTCCTTTACACCACTAAAATTTGCAATTTCAGCATATTTGGTCGATAGTAAGTAAAGCAAACTGTGTCAGATACAATGATTTTGTGATTTTGTTTTATATATAATGAAATCAACTGATGAGGAAGATGAGATTTCCGCAAATGCGTGATCAAGTGATGTTGAACATGCCCTAGAGATTGGAGAAACAGGGGGACGATTGATATTGCAAAATCCAACATGTCAAGGTATCAAGGTACCATGAACCGTAAAAGCACGAGAATGTATTTGCAAGAAAAGAAGTATGAAATTATCTTTAAACATATCAAGGTGAATGTCTCAGAAGTCAAAATAAAAGGAAATGAAATGGGATGATATATTTGATAAACCAGAATAAGGTAGTTGTTAAATGAAACAATGGAACAAGAACTACAAAAGTAAAGAGTTGCTTACGTGTATTGAAGCACAAATGATGGCAACGATCTCGCAAAGAGAGCTTTGCTTATCGAATGCATTTGCAACGACTATGCTAAGGAGTTGTTTTGTTCCTTACAATCTCTTTTAATCATGGCAACAAGGATGCAGTAGCTCTAATTAAAGACTATTGTCGTGAATGAACGTCTTAACAACGCTTGATCCTTTGCAGGCTACTTTGCTCTTCGATCTAGTTCTGCGTAAATAGAACAATGATACGCTTTATTAAGAAACGACTACGTTCATCGAAAACACCAGCCAATGAACATGGTACAAGAAAGTCTTTGTCCCTAGCAATCTGTTTCTTTTTTCCAAAAAGGTGACGGAATGTGCGTTTCAAATGAATACCGTGAACAATTAGTTTCTCTCTTCAAATCTGTGTTTTCAATAGAAGGTCATGCATACAAATGCTTGTGAAGCAATGATAGTGGTGAACAGTCGTTTTTTTCCTTACAATCCAGGTTTTGAAAAATGGTGACTGAAATAAATAGGCTCATTGAAAATATCATTTAGTAAATGTGGTAAAGACTTGCGGTATGTCTGTAGGTCTTGAAACCACAAACTCTTTGTACATGGTCCAACTGTGTTACTGGGAAGCTCTTGCAACCCAAATACAAATTACATGCTATGTCCTGTAGATACTTGCCTGTGATTGTTGTCGTCGACTTTCCCAAACAAAGAAGAACTTAAAACAAATATTATGGTAAAAATCGTATTTAATCATATTCATTTGATCTACTTGGATAGATATATCGCTAAGCCGAAATGGTGTCTTACATCTTTCCCTCTGCCCCGAAAAAAATGACCTGTTATTAGTGTCTCCGGAAAGACACACCCATTGAGTACTTGCGCGGGTGAGGTGACCTTTCTGATTGTAGGGTGCTCAGTATGTTGGCTTTGTGTCGTTGTGTGTTATGAAATTTGGCTGAAACTTTGAATGAGAACTTCCAACTTCAAGTGAATTTTCAAATACCTTAACGACTCAACGACCTTGCGTGCTTTGATCTGGTGGTTTTGAGTTTTGAGCGCAGCTAGACATGAAGTGACCGATGATTTGGTGTAGCTTTGGGATAGAGCAGATGGCTACTAGAGAAGCCCAATGGCAGTCCTGAATGCTGCAAGATGGGTCACACCAACACTCACATAGAGAATCATGAAATCATATGAAATCATATAAAATCATATGAAGTCACTATCTTCAGGTCACAGTATTGGTTCATCTCAAGCAATTTCTTCCCCCTTTACCAGACATTCTCTGAATGCATCGTCCCAGGTGGAGCGCTTTGGTCACCCCGGCCATTTTAACAACGAATGTCGTCAGCCAAACGAAGTTTGGGCGTATCATCCCTGACCACAACAGGAGGAAAGGGCTGATTAAAAAAGAATATCAGTGCCAGTCCTACTAGAATTCTATGCTAATTTAGGAAGAGGTCAAAAATTTCACGCTCGGTGCGGTCTGTGGTAATATGTGGAACAGCCCTAAGATGTCACCAGCCTGAAGGTAGTAGAAGATGGAGACTGCAGGAGCCACTGATGTCCAGTACTGGATGCTATAAAATGAATATACGTTGTGATGCTACCCCTCCCAGTAACATTCACCATTAGGATCCGTTAGGTTATCACATTTGTAGTAGGGGGTTCCTAATGAACCTGTACTTTCCACTGTTGGGGGGAGCATTTCAAGGTATATGCGCTCACTTGCACGCAGGTCGGAAGTGTGCGGAAGTACAGCATCAACTGCAGCTGTTCGGTCACGCAGAGTGGAATCGTTTGCTTTTACCCTTGCAGGGCTGGACGACTGATGTGACAAGAGTATGAGGCAAACATGAGCATGGAGAGATATTGAAACTATATAGCAACATGATAGAAACTGGATATACGGACAAACTGTGATTGATATTCGTATGATAAGCCTTTATTTCTTTGACGAAAAACTTGTGGCCCCGAGGTGCGAGGCATCCTTCCGCTCGGCCCATGCACGTTGCCGCTCCTTCGCAGAAGGCATCAGTTTTTATGGCACGGATTCCGAGTTCCCCTTAGCTGAACTTCTTTCTCTCTTTGTTTTTCAGTGAGTAGTAACGGTCTTGGGACTGACAGAAAGCCTTCAAAGAAGGAACAACCGCGATGACATCGTTGTTGATGATGATGATGATGATGATGATGATGATGATGATGATGATTGAGACGACGGAGAATAAACAAGAAGAAGAACAAATAAGAAAAAAAGAAAAGGAAAACCACGGATATAGAAGAACGGAGAAAACAAAGAAGAATAAAGAAGAATACAGAATAAACAATAATAAAGAATGATAAGGATAAATAACAATAAACAAGAATAACAACGAAGAAAGATAAATGATAATAAACAAGAACAAAGAACAAGAATCAAGAAGAACAAAGAAGAAAGACAAAAGAAGAAAGAAGAAAGAAGAAAAACAGAAAGAAGAAAGAAAAAGAAAGAAGACAGAAAAATAAAGAAAAAGATCAGAAAAAGAAAGAAACACAAAAGAAGCAGAAAAAGAAAGAAGCAAAAAGACGAAGCTGATGCGGATGAGGATGGGAGGAGCGCTACAATGACCATTACAGTTAATCTGTTACTAATCTCATGTTTTTGATGGACAGCACTTGCCCATTTCCAGCTGCCACTTGAGGTGGTGAGGCGACGGAGAAGGTGATGTTGGATCAACACTTCGCCCCAATCCTGACCACTTTCGCGTCTCTCGCCTAACTGCAGATCAAAGTTTTGAGTAGGGACGCCATGTCACTGAGAGCTATGACAAAAACACACTACAGATTCCACAGATTCGGAAAAAATATCTGGTATACAAATTGGAGAACTCTTGTCATCCCAAAATCGGAACAAAGAGTTCAATACAAAGTCAGCATGTAGAAATTCTTTGGAGACGGCGCCAAGAAACAATGGTGAAAAATCAAATTCATATATCATAATGCGCCTACTGTTTCCAGCCTTCGACGACGCTCTTTTTGCAATATGAACGAATCATTTCTGGTCTCACTGCCACAGAATTCATATTTAAGGTAGCAAGCGAATAATCAGCGGGGGGTGAACATTGACCTTTGCATTCTTTTGGTCTCATATGTGATCGGTAAACCATTGCAGATCTTTTCGGGGATGAATGCAAGAAGTCCATCCGCGAACCCTGGAAGACAGTCACCAGTTGATTTCCCAGCAAAAAATGTGAATAGAATGAAGGTGGTAATTATGTGCACCGACGCAAATCCAACCGACATACATCAGTCCATTGCATAGCCTGGTCCATGACTGTCCAAGTTTTTCAGTCTCCAGCGATTTAGGACGTTTTCCTGGTGGAAGCTGCCTGTGGAGGTGGGCACCTTCCTACTTTCGGGCACCTTTGAGGGGAGCAATGAGCAAAGTTGCCTATTTGAAAGAAGTGGAGATGCGGAGGAATCATGCAACCGATCTGAAAAAAAATGATGTAACAAATCCACGGCCAACATTGTTCCATCTTCAGACATCCAAACCTGGCAACTAATCCAAGCATCGGCCCAGCTGCACCCCGGTCCCGGGTCCAAACGTGCGCAGTTTTTGCAGCTCAGCATCTACCAGGGACAGTACACAATCGTTATCGCCTCAGTTTTTTGGCGGTCAACAAAAACGTTGTTTAGTCATAGCAAGTCAGATTCACTGAGAAGTCCTTGGCTCTGCACTGAACTCAGTTCCAATAATGTCCTTATTTCCCTGTTTCCTGATGTAGTATACTTAGATACCGATAAATTTGAATTGATGTGAAATGATAATGCATGCACCATAAGGTACATAGATACTGTTGATATACTACCAGAACATGTATGACCATAGACGTTGAGGATCTCTACAAACGGCAAGGGGGGGACTAATGGGGTCCAGCCACGAGGCCATGTTGGTGGGTGGCTCTGTGGCCTTCAAGGAAGATGACAAAGCTCGAAGAGCCGGGAAACTCAGTTGAAGTCATTGAGTCACATGACATTCCCGGTATAACATTGTCATGATATAGGATATATAGGATCTCTACCCCATGCGATGTGGTGAAAAAATCTCCCCAAAAACGTATGGCTCAAATAGTTGAGATGCGCCACCCTGAGGGGATTCACGTTTTGCAAATAGCGTGTTGTACCTGCGACCACTTTTACACTCCCAATGCTACAAAGAACAGGAACCTGAACCTGGGTTCTTTTTTTTGGCTTCATCACCTTCATCCCTATTCTCCTATTGTCTTTTTTAGCATTGGGAGCATGGGAAGTTTCTTGACTCCTTGGGGAGTTTCCTATTTTTTTGCATGGTCCAGTTTGAATTCATGTCGTAGAATACTATGTGGAACCTGCATCAGTACTTCCTGAGAGTTGCGACATCTACTTTGTCCCTGGTGAGTTTTCATATTATATACTGTACTTTCCCTGACTACCTTGCAAGCAAGATGGCGCGTCACGCAAGCTTTCGCTGCAAAATTTGTCGCAGTACGCCAGTCAGCATTAATTATGGATTTGTTAAATGGAGTCCAATGAGGGAGAAGTACTTTCTTGAACCAACGTGTTCTTAGGAAAGATCATGGGATTGAACATGGGATTCTTAAGGACTTAGGGAACCTTAGAACTCCTAAAATATAAAGGGAAGATTGAAGATTCGGTGCATAGTTCAGTCGATTCCATTTCCATCAATCGGTCCATCCTGGATGACATCTCTGCTGGCGAGGTTGGAATTTTTGACCTCACCAACAGTGTTATGGTCGAATGCCTGGACTCTTTGAACCGCATCACGTGTCAGGCATATGCTGGGATGGCTAACATGGATCTATATGGGAGGTGCTGATAGTTTGAAAAAAAATGCTGATGAACATGGGTAAGAGCAACGAATGTAAGGTATATGAGATGTCAGATATATCTTATTTTGTATACTTCACTGATACATGCCAACGACAGAGATGGTGTCTTGATCTCATGCTCGGGATCAGTCCTTCTGTGTCTCAAATCACCATGTTTGCAATCTCTTGCCACAACTTTTACAATGGGAATTTTGAAATATCGAAATGCAAGCCAGAAGTGCGTTCCTGTACCACTTCCCTTTGGTGCCCTATGCTTTTTGCTCCTCCGAAGATCATGGACTTCGCGAAATCTGGGGCACTGGCCAAGAGAGTGGTGGAGCTTGAAGAGGTTTGACAGTTCAGGACGAGTTGTATGATCACAAGTTGTAAAGACATGTCAAGTTTTGAGTGAAGTCCAGTTGCTCTCTGCCGCTTTGACTTGCCCTCCAGCATGAGACATCATGTTATATCACTCTACCGCATTTGTTTGTCTTTTCAATTCCGCCCTCAGAATTGACGATGGATCCGATAGTTCCAATCGTTTTTTGGGCATCATGAAACCAGTTTGCTCAATACAGATCCCTTCAAAAGCTCTGGGACCATGATCAACACCCATAGTTTTCTGATCATGATTCGTTATTGGTCGACCTGTCACAGGTGATGAAAGCCTTCCATGCTCTTTTCAATGTTACATCGCCAGGGCTTTCCAGGCGTGCACCTCTAGTGGCAAACAAAATCAACCATGGATCAAAGTGACGAAAGTACTAAGCTTGCTGGTGCAAAGACAGTCAAAGTTTAATCCTTGATTCTTGAATATTGTTGTGCTTCGCAAAGCCGGCAATGCGCTCGTGCACAAGGTGGTGGTGGTGGTTGTTGTTGTTGTTGTTGTTGTTGTTGTTGTTGTTGTTGTTGTTGTTGTTGTGGTTGTCGTCGTCGTCGTCGTCGTCGTCGTCGTCGTCGTCGTCGTCGTCGTCGTTGTTGTTGTTGTTGTTGTTGCCGCTGCTGCTTTTGTCGTGTCGCTGGTGATTTATATTTGGGTCGAGGTACCCCTCGCACCCGCGCCAAAGATTTTTTCAGGGGTTGGTTTGGCAAGTTCCTGCCTTCTCCTGAATGTTTTTTTTCCCCTCAAAGCCACACCCAAAACCACCGTTTTTACCTCTTTGATGGCCGCCAGAAACAAGAGTCCCAAAGCCACCCCAAAAAACGCCATCCAACGCATAAAACAAAGCGGTACTTGCAATGTTTTGTGCACTTGCACCTTTTTGTCGTTAAATCCTTGTAAAATGAATAAAGCACAAAGGAGAATCATCACAAAAAAATCCTCAGCCCTGGTGGTGTTTCAGTTTTCCCGATGCATGTCGTCAAAAGACTGTGAATTTCTTGCAGTGTTTGTTTGAGTAGCTATACTACTATACTACTATACACAAACAATTCAAACAGGTGCAGTTTAAGACTTTTGTTTGACGATCGTAGGGTGATTGCATGTTCAAAAACTGTAGAAAAACAGCGCTTTTGGACTGTGTTGAAACGTATGGTTTGGGGTCTAGCCGAAAAACATTCTATGTAAATATAAGCATTTCGGGTTGCAGCGCGCACAAAACATCATAAATGGCACTGTATTGTTGAAGCAATTATCTAAAAGAGCTTCAAATAGGTGCAGTGCAGCTTAGGCGTTTGCATCCCCGGCCCTGCGGGGGCGAGCGGTAGCTCTTAAATAGCTGAAGCTTTGGCCTTGCCACATGCCATGCACTTCAATATGCTCCGGCAAAGATGCCTTGTCGCATCGCCGGATGAAAACAGGCTTGCACCTGTCCTGTCAGCCGCACCCAATTTCCAAAAACTGCGATTTTTGGAATCCGCACCCATTTCCAAAAAAAACATCCTGCCAAATTGCCTAGTGGTCAAGCACTTGGGAAACGTCCAATTCGGAGCCAATTTCCAGTTGGCGCACCGAAAATCCAAAATCCGGAGACAAATTTTCGGATTTTGGATTTCGGATTTTGAATTTGCGATTCTGGATTTCGGATTTTGCAATTTTTGCCAAAGTTTGGATTTTGCATAAGAATCTATATACTTTACTATGCTCGGGTCGGCGGATTTTCTGAGCTTTGCCTGCCCTTTTTCCACGAAAATATGAGAGAAGCTGTAAGGCTTTGAATATTGGGTTCATAGGATTCACAACACCTAGCCTTACTGTAGCGCTCTGTTCTTTCCTGGTGTGCAGATCCAGCATCAACCTTGTCAAGAAGGAGTCTGGCGAAGTAACATGGCTGCAAGCAGAACATCATTGCACGACGCGGCAACATGTAAGATCGCTATGTATATGAGATATTTACGTTCTTTTTTTTCTATGATATATGTAGTTTCCGAGCCGGGGGAACATGCATGAGAAAGGGGGTGGTCGGTAGTGTTTCGGCTTACAGCTGGCCACCCAGCACAAGTCTCCTGTGGGACAGTGCTGGGGGGCGGGTTGTCACGAGTTGGTTCCCCCTCCCTTTCTCGCATACGCCAAGGTTGGTGGAGCGAGATTGGGCAGGGGGGTGTTGTGAAAAGATTGGTGGTGGACCTACGTAACCACTTCTGTGGTGGTAGGTCTACCCTGAGGTCCTCCTTTCTAAAAGGCCGGCCTCAAAGGCTCCAGGTGCCCTACCTCTTAAGGTGAAGGCACGAAAGCTCTCAGAGGGGAGCATGGAGGAATTGAAGGCTGAGCTGGCAGCGAAAGGAGGGACCGAAGCGGACTGGAGAGATTTCCTGTCCGAAGGATTGGCCCTGGAAGATTTAGAAGAGTATGAGGCTGGGTACAGCCGGACAAGTCCTTTGGAGCATGCCCAGCGAGTTTTGGGGAGTGGTAGGATCATCGAATATGCGTGCTATGATGATCATTGGAGACCCCAGGGCCGAGCACTTCTGGAGGTCGTGAAGTATGATGAGGAGAAAAAGGGTACGATCCTTGGTCGCCATGTAAAGGCCTCCGATGAGTACTACCAATGGTATGCTGAGACGACGCTCTCAGAGGATGGGGCCGTTTATCACTTGTGTGACTGTGATGCCAAGGCCTGCAAGTTCAAGCTTCGAAGTCGAGATCGGCGAGAGTTGGTTCATGTGTCGGAGTGGAAGGTGATGAGCCCCGGGATGATGCTGACCTCTCATTATTCCAAAGGGGTAGCCTATGAGAGACTCCGGAAGCAGGTAAACCAGTTTGTTCCCCACCCTGTGGCTCCTCCGAGGGTTGAGGGTGGTGGTGACAAGCCAAAGGATGACCGGCGTGTGGGCACTGGTTTGGATGAAGTTTTAGAAGGGAATTTTGGTGGGGAGAGGGCTCCTCGTGGGGCCACTCCTGCCAAGGTTCCTGATCAGCCCCGAGGGAGTGTTGGTGAGCTCCTCAAGAGGAAGGCTGAAGAGCACTTAGCCAGTGCATCGTCGAAGCGAAAGCCTGAGAAGAGACGCAAGAGGAGATCTGAGGCCGATAGGGTGGCTCGAAGAAAGCGAAAGGATGCTGAGGCTTCAGATTCGGAGTCATCATCGGGTGACAGTGCTGGCTCAGGAGAGATGGATTTTCGTCAGCCCCCGACCCGGGGAGGGGAAGAGCTATGGCGGCAATCCAAGAAGCACCCGGGGCGCCTTCTGAAGGAAGGCATGAAAGAACTGAGCCGGTATTTGGCCGATCGGGCAGGCGACGGAGGTCAAGAAGAGTGGTCTCAACGGCGAGTCATGGCCTACATCAATCAGGTCCTGTTACAGCAGGGGGGACCTCAAGGAATCGGGTTGAGGAATCAGAGAAGCAGTGACGTTGGGGACGTGCTTGGACCACCTCCTGTCGGGGGACTTGCCGGCCCTCGGCGACACGTTGATGCAACGTCTGAAAGCCCTAGAGTCCTCGATTCAGGACCAAGGGTGGCAGAGCGCCCGTCACCTGGAGATCATACCCCCGCAGGCCGCGTCTTTGGCATCCATGGAAGAGAAGGACAGAGCCGCAAAGCAAGAACTGAGGATGATCAAGTTGAGGGGGGCGATGTCACGGGTGAAGAGTCCCAAATAGGAAGGGGGCGGCGGAGGCCTGTGGAGGCGGGCTTCCGTGACGCCAACACGGAGGAGTCCGAGCCCAGGACGCCCCGAGAGAGTGGCCTTCAGCGACGAGGTCAAAGAGATCCCCCCAGAGAAGCAGCGAAGGAGGACGAGTTAGAAGAAGAAGGAAAGCCCCTGAAAGATCCCAATCACCCCGAAGGAGGAAACCGCCAGCAGAAGAGAAAAGAAAAGAGAAAGCAGCAACGTCAGAGGAAGAAGTTCGAAAGAGGAAGGAGCGCAGAGTCGAACGAGAGTCGCCCCGGAGAGAAGGCGAAACCAGGAGAAAGGAGACAGTGGAGGAGCCCGACACCTCATCCATCGACCAGGAGAGTGAGTGTTCAACAGTGATTGATGAAGCTGATCTTGAAGAAGGCCTGGAAGGCTTCAGGAAATGGTTGAAGGAGAACGTTCCGGATGGGTTGGGAGTATCTCAGCTGGGGGCACACCTTGTGCTGCAGCTGAAGAATGCACCCACGAGTCTGGGGCGTTTCATGACACGGATGCTTGCCGAGCCCAGCTCTGTGGGAGGGGGAGGTGAAAGACAGCGATCTATTTTACCTCTGCCAGTCCTCCCTGACTCAAGAGAAGCAGTGAGAAAGATCATTGAGGAGAAGGAATATCGAAGGTTGGCGGGCGCCACTAAGGAGAAAAGAGACTTGGGTGGCTCAAAGGTCCATCGTGCAATGAGGCGGATCGGGTTACTGGCCTGGCATTTCCTGATCACCCTGGCCCTTAACTTGCAGCCGTGGGCCCACTAAAGCGCAGAAACTATGCCAGGACCGTTTGTGGGAAGCAGCCAAGCTCTTTGTCGATGATACCAGTGAGACGAAAGAGAAGTTTGTGAAGGCCCCAGCATCATCAAGTTGGAAAGAAAAGCTGGATGGCGTAAAGCTATCATATCAGGGTGAGATTGTAGCAGCTGACTTTGAAGCAGATCATGCCCGGCCTACCCCCACCTGGCTATGGAGGTCGGGTGAAGTTGGCTGATCTGTGCGATGGTGAGACAAAGGAGTTGCTGATGAACCCGCTGAAAGCCCTGCTGACTGGTGATGAACTCCCGGAAGTTTTACCGAACCCAAGAGTCTTGGCAAGCCCTGAGGAGTGGGAACTGATTGCAGGAGAGCTTTATAAGAGAGGCCTGGTCAGGGTCATTGACAAGCCAGCCAGTCTGGATGGTCGGATGATAGTGAACGGGGCTTTCGGAGTTCCCAAGCCTGGGAAAACCACCGAAGACGGGTCTCAAGTCCTCCGTCTCATCATGGATTTCAGATGCTGCAACGCGGTATGCCGGTGATCCAAGGCGACATCAAAACACTTGCTGGTGCACCAGCCCTTCAACATCTGGTCCTCCCCGAAGGTGTGGTGATGAGGATCTCAGCCGAAGATTTGGTGAGCGCCTTTTATCTGTTCTCTCTCCCTGAGGATTGGAGCAGGTTGATGTGTTTTGAAAGGAAGGTCTCAAGACGTAGCTTGGGAGAAGATCGTGACGGCGAAGTGTATGTGGGGGCAGCTGTACTTCCCATGGGCTGGAACTCGGCTGTGGGAGTACTTCAGCATGCCCACCGAAACCTTGCCCTCAGGCCTGTCGAGCAAGGTGGAGCAGGACTTTTTGGGAACATGGAGATTAGAAAGGATTCAGTTTTTCCAAAGCTGGGTGAAGATGGCCAGGCAGGCTGGTCGTTGTATCTGGATGATACAAGTATCCTTGAGCTGTTGGAGAAGAAGGTGGCTGATGAGCTGCGAGGGAAGCCCAGCAAGGAGCAGGAGCGTCTTCGAGCGGCATACAGCCACTGGGGGATTCCATATAGCCCTGAGAAAGCTTTGGTGAGATCAGAGCAGGCAGAAAAGCTTGGAGCTGTGATTGATGGTGAAAAGGGCCTCCTGAGGGCCGCTACGCGGCGGGCGGTTGAATCGCTAGCGTTGGGGGCTTGGTTGATGAGGGTGGAGTTCCCCAGCCGTAAAAGTCTTCAAGTGCATGCTGGCAAGGAGGTCCATACTTTGCAATTTCGGCGACCTTTATTCTCGGTCTTTGATTGGCTGTGGAAGGCCATTGGCGAGGGAGAAGGAACCTGCCGAGGAAATGTTGATGGCTGGTTGCCTCCAGCCTCTGAAGTTTACAGACCTCAGGTCAGTTTTGAATGAAGTGGTGACAGCTTCGGACGCCTGCGAGTCGGGTGGTGGAAGCTGTTACGCCAACAGACTGAGTGTTCGCGGGCTCACTGAGGTTGTGGCCCTTGAGGAGAAGCTAGAAGATATCAGTAAGGTATCGGGACACCTTGATGGGCCTGAAGTGATTCTGGTATTTGATTTCTTCGCTGGGATTGGTGGCCTGTCGAGGAGTTTAGCAATGGCAGGGATTAACGTGGCATCCCTGGTGGTGGTGGAGCTGGATCCTGACTGCCGACGCCTTCACCGGAGGAGATGGCCAGGATGCAGGGTTTACAATGACATCCAGAAGTTGGAAAAGAAGGAGATCGAAAGAGTGATGCGAGGAACCCCAAATATCACAGGATTGATTGCTGGAGGAGGATCGCCCTGCCAAGGGCTTTCACAACTGTCGAGCCTGAGGAGGCATCTTGAGGACGCCAGGTCGGCGCTGTTCTTTGATCTGGCCGAGAGACTTAGGTGGATCCAAGATCTGGCGGTCCAGATGAAGATCTGGTCAATTAGGTTCTGCGAGAATGTGGTTGGAGACCCGGAGGATGTCGAGAGGATGAGCAAGGAGCTGGATATGGACCCGGTCATGGCCTGCGCAAGCGATGTGTCTCGTGCACGTCGGCCAAGGCTCTACTGGTCATCGTCAGGCGTTGATGATCATGGATCCTTCAGCAGAGAGTACTATGGCAAGATCGAGAGGCTGAAACTGGAGGGGCCGGTCGAACCATTGGAAATGGTAGCGGACCCTGGATGGCGATGGCCTGAAGCTGAGGTGAATGATATGGCAAAGTTGCCTACATTCACCCGAGCCATTCCCCGGAAGAAACCTCCTCATTCTCCTGCCGGGATCAGCGCTTGTGATGAGCTGACCTTGGAGCGATGGAGGAAGGACAAGATGCAATTCCCCCATTACACCTATAAACCGCAATGGCTGTTCAGAGCCGAAGATGGCTCAGGGGAAAGGGTGGCCAATGCAAATGAGCGTGAGTTGCTGATGGGATTCCCTAAGGGATACACATTAGCCCTCTTTAAGAAGAAGCCAAAAGACGAGTCAGAAGCCACTGACCAGGAGGTGCGACGAAAGGCAGCTTTGGGAAACTCGTTTCACTGTGTGGTGATGAGTATCTTGCTGGACCTTTGGCTGTGGTCACGAAAGATTCGGACAGAGCCATTGGGTACCAAGGAGATCATAAAAAGGTGGCATGAAGAAATGGCGCAAAGAGCTGAAGCTCTGAATGATACGTCTGATGATGAGGAGACCTGTATGGACCAAGGTGAGGAATCAGAAGGTGAACGGCTAGCCCTGGTTAGTGAAAGGCAATTCAAAATAGCCAGGAGTGTCAGGCCCAGCGAGACTGAGTTGGACAGCCTGAGGATGAAGGAGTTGAGCCAGTCCCTGATCCACCATTACCTCAGGAGGATGGAGTTTCGGGGGTCAGACGTCCGCTTGGATGTAGGCCTCTTCTATCGTCCTGAAGCTGCGCCTCGCACCTCAATTGATCCTTCAAGGTGGTCTTGGACAGTAGCTCACAGCTACCCCTTCAAGACTGAAGAGCACATCAACATCCTTGAGTTGCGTGCGATACTTCACACGCTGGAATGGAGAGCCAGGACAAGTACTTTTCATAGCTGCCGATTCCTTCACTTGTCGGACTCCCAGGTGTGCTTAGCCGTCCTGACCAAAGGACGCTCCTCCTCTAGAAAGGTCAACAGGTTACTCCCACGAATATCCTCTCTCTGCCTGGCCCTCAATGTCTACCCCCTGTGGGCATGGATTGAGAGTCGGCTGAACCCGGCCGACGAGCCAAGCAGACGCTTTGAGAATGCCGAAGGTAATACGGCACTTTGAAACAAAAGAGGGCAGGAAGAAAGAGAGAGAAAAGTCGGAAAACTCCAAGATGCCATCGTCAAACCAATCACCACCGAGCGCTATCACCAGATGTTTCAACAATTTTTGAGTTTCACGAATTTAACAAAAGCTCGAATGCACGCTGACCCAAATGTGGTCGACCCAGTACTGGCAGACTTCATTGAGAGTCTATGGTGTGATGGAGAACCGAAGTCCTACGCCAACTATGCTGTGGCCGCAGTTCAATTCTATGTGCCTGAGTGCAAACGCCACCTGACCCGTAGTTGGAAACTGGTATCAACTTGGAACAAGATTGAGATGCGAGCAAGGGTGGTGCCGATATCAGCTGAGGTTCTGCTGGCTATCGCTGGTGTCTTTCAAAAGTGGCAGTGGCGAAGATTGAGCCTCATGCTGGTGGTGGCCTATAGCACGTTTTTGAGAACTGGTGAAATTTTTCGAATTCGCCGAGAGAATGTGGTTCTTGGTCACCATGGCCATCCAGCAGTTATTTTCCTGCAGGACACGAAGGAAACAGATCCTGTGGGAAAAAGTACTGGTAAAAGAACCCTTGGCGCTACTTTGTCTGGAAGCACTTTGCCAGGATTGGCCAAAACCCCAGCTGCTTATCCAAGAGTCGATTTTTCAGTTTCGAAAAATTTGGAAGGATTCCATTCACTGCAGCTCACTCAATGGAAGATCTTACCCTACAGCATCCGTCGTGGTGGAGCCACTTCAGCATATAAACGTGGCATGAGCTTCGAAGAACTCATGCAGCAAGGCCGCTGGAGTAATGTGGCAACTGCTCGCATTTACTTGGACGAAGGCCTCCAAGAAATGCAATCTTTTTCCCTCAAACCTCCCACCCGTGCTTTGATCCAGCAGGCTATTTCAGTGTTTCATCGCTGTAAGCCAGCCGGGGACGCATGGAGGGGAAAGCTGAGAGGAAGTGGGAGCAAACTTAGCTCCTGATCATTCTTGCTGAAAAACAGCAGTTTGATTGGAGGGCTGAGCAGCCCTTTACACTACAACTGGCACGGGCTCTGGCTAAAAAGAGTTAGCTCGCTGTTTGCCCCGTGAGAGACCACCCTTTGACGTAATGCATGTAGTTTCCGAGCCGGGGGAACATGCATGAGAAAGGGGGTGGTCGGTAGTGTTTCGGCTTCCACCACCATCCCCACCACCTCGCTGAGAGGAAGTGGGAGCAAACTTAGCTCCTGATCATTCTTGCTGAAAAACAGCAGTTTGATTGGAGGGCTGAGCAGCCCTTTACACTACAACTGGCACGGGCTCTGGCTAAAAAGAGTTAGCTCGCTGTTTGCCCCGTGAGAGACCACCCTTTGACGTAATGCATATATATATATATATATATATATATATATTGATGTACTATACATACAGAGAGGATCAGAGAGGAACATCGCATCAAGGGCAACAACTATGCAATCGTATCAGCATGAATTAGACTCAGTTCACATCGATTTTGGAGGCCCCATGTCGCACAATTCTTGATTTCTTAGACTGAAAGTGTCTTCCCTATCTTTGAAACAGCCACGATTAACGGGAACAGCACAGTTGTGCAGGGCCGCTAGAGACAAGGACTATTCGCTGTCTCAGCCAGAAAGAAAATACTGAATGCAGAAATTCAGTCATATTCATATTCAGACCTGAAGTCTTCAAGGGAAAACATGGGTCTGTTCGAAACTTGGGACTTTATATGTGCCTTTGTGACACGTGTCTTGAAGTCTTAAGTCTTAGACCACACTGTCTTGGCATCTTGAATGCTATGGGATGAGGTGAACACATCGTACAGCTCTGACCTGTGTGGCAAAGATCCAGAAGATCTGATCATTGAGGTCGGGGCCTTCTTTTTTCGATGTTGGTCTGCTTACAGGCGATGTGGCTTGCTTGCTATGAGTTTCCTGAGAGGTGCCTCTGTTACCTGCTGCTGGCTGTTGCCTGGGGGCCCCAGTCGGTGAAGGCCGATTTCATGCGGTCAAAGAAGGCATGGTTTCTTTGGCAGCGCGAAGCTTCGCTCCAAGGTGAAGCGGAAACCGCGCAGCTGAAAAGCGGACCGCAGGTGCCATCATAGCTATACCTTAAAATTGCCGTGTACAGATCACAGGTTGCATCTACTTATCAGCTTCTAAGCATCTCCAGCTGATCTCTTGTTGTTGTTGTTGTTGTTGTTGTTGTTGTTCGGTAGGTCCAAGTGGGAGAGTCTGCTGGAATTGTCTTCGAGGACTGCTGATACATGGATGAAGTGGAGTGTGAACAGATGCCAAACTGAACGCTTATATCGATATTACGGTTTACAGTATCTCTTCATCATTATTGTGATTAGGTCAAAGGTATTTTTTTGGTGCCATGGTGACGGTGAACCGTTGACTTCTCAGATTGTGTGATGATTGCGGATCATGCAGATGCCGCTGTGCCCAAAGGGGAATTGTGCTGAGTGTATCCGTACATTGCTCTGCCTTCAGCAGAGGCATCCCCCTGTTTGTTGTCAACTCCCCATCTGCCTCCAGATTGTTACCCATGCCTCTATTTCTTGCAATCTCCTCAAGCGCCAAACCACTGCGTTTTTGCAGAATGTGGATATTTACACTCCGGATGGTTCCCGAATGCTTCTTCCCGATGCCAGAGCCTTGAACATTTGGCAAATTTGGTTCGTTGGCGGCAAGCGTTCTAAAATGGCTAAGATTTCTTGGTGATTTGGAGCATGGCACAGATTTAGTCTCGCTGTAGCATATTAATCTTACCTGTCATGTTACACGTTGGTGTCAAACCTCCAGGTCAGCCTCAACTTGGATGTGGGTGAAAGTTGTTTGATCATGGGCCGCTTGGAGTAGATGGCCGGTAGGACTCTGGGATGCTGACAAAAAATCCTGGAAGTCGGTCAAGACTTCCTTTCTTAGTGTGGGAAAGGATCTTACATTGCTCACAAGTAGCTGGCTTTTTGTGGCCTTCGAACTCATAGTGACAGTGATAGCTACAGTGCAAGCCGTTTGACTTGGGCAAGGGTCGAATGGTGGCATAACGAGACAGAATCAACATCTTCCAATTCACAGACTTCAAAATTCCATCAAGAGCGACCTTCCAGAACGTTTACGATTTGTCCAGTTCCATTCTTCATAATTGTGGCCACTTCCCCAGGTCCAAGTGGAATTGGCAAATCCTCGCTGCTGCGCGTTCTTGGGCAGCTTTGGCCCTGCTTTCAAACCCCTGGCAAGGCCGCCCTTAAAAAGGTATTGGATAAGCATGGATAGGCGGAGAAAATCATGGTCTTCAAACTACCCCAGTCGAATGCCCAAATCTGCGCATGGACTTTCATGGATTGGAAATGGCTTCCATTTCCATGGGCTTCCACGTGCTTCCATGGGCTTCTACTGTGTACATGCTTTGAGTCTTTGTGCTCCACTTTACTCCATTGTGTTGGTGTGTGGGATTTAACTTATTGCAAAGACTGCCACCTTTTCTGGCCCAGATGGTTGATGAATTTTGATCCAAGTCATTCCTTCATTCGTTCGTTCGTTCGCTCATTCCTTCATTCGTTCAATCAATCAACTAATCAACTGCTGAATGATGCTGGAGAAGACGACATGTTTTGGTTCGGCATCTGCGAAGTCTTCTCTTGCAGGTGTCTGCTCGCTTCAGCAGGCCCATTGCGGGTGTACTAAGCCTTCCAGGAAAAAAAGGTGTTGAAAACATCTACAACCAATTACATAGAACGTGGGTCCGGGATTATGTGTTGTTGGCTCATTGTGGTAAGGCATAAGGAGGTAGACTTGAACACTTCAGCAAAATCATTAATCCATATCCCAAGTGCACTCTATAGACTCTAGACACCAAGAGTAAAGAGGAGACCTCACAGCTAACACTGATGAGATGGGTGCTTGTACTTTGCTCAGTGGTTTCGTGCTGTTTTGGGATGTTGTGAAGTCGAAGTGTTGGTACTTGTGTGATGGGGAAGGCTATTGGCCACAAGTATCATGTTCCCATCAGTTGTGATGCCAGGCCTCTGGGGCGGAAGCTGTTCTTCCTGGCGCAAAGGCGAGCGACAACCCGCAAGCCGCAAGAAAAACAGCATGCAGTGATGTTTTTGGTGCTACAGACTGATGAAACCGCAATCGCCAAGATTTGGGAATTCCCTGCAACTGATGGATTTTGAGATCCTGACTTTGGAAACACCTGTCTCTTTTGCGACTTTGCCCTGGGAGTGGAAGTTTCTCAGTCTAGCATCACTAAGCAAGTTTGGCCACTTTTGGATTCAGAACAGGATCCCACAATGTAAATTATGAAGGCGACATGTGTCCGTTGAAGGAAAGCTTGGCCAATACAGTTCAGGAAGCGATACAGGAAGGCTCTGGAGGTCCTTAAACCACAATCAGTCTTCCATCTTTGATCTATTTCACCGTTCGGATGATGGCTGCCAATGCAAGTTCAATGGAAACATCGGGGTTCTGATTCCAAGTACAGATGTACAATGTAGAATGCTTTGAGCACAATGCTCCTCTGCAGTTTTGTTACTCTACATTTGCCCCAAATCCGAATGGGTCATGCTGAGGCCGTATCTTTTCGATGGCACCCTGCGAGAGCAGATTGCATATCCCGCGCGGGCACTTTGGTGGTTTTGGTAAAAAGAGACTAGATGTTCTACGATTTATACGGGCCAGAAGGCCTGTGGAACTACTGTATATATTATACTTTACTGCACATGCTTTTTCACCTCTAGTAATAAACTATAGATACTGTATAAAACACATAGTACCATATAATGATACAATACATGTTCACATGCAGAAAATCAATGCATGCTTGTTGATCTTTACTAGCACAAAATGTCAACTCGAATCATCTTGCAAAATCACAAGCACTATTCCAACATGGGTTTGTTTTGAAACTGATTTAGTCCGTGCTTCGATCATTGACGAAGGAAGCACATTTGCTTTCAAGATCCAAACCCGTCTTTACAGTGATGGTCATGGCTCAGGTTTGGGATGATTCTTTGCTGAATGAGCTTCTAGCTCAGCTGTTGCGTCAGCCTACAAGATCAGACGATTCTCTTGCAAGGGTGAAGTACCCCCAGATCCAATCGAAGCCAGAGTGCATCATCATATTTGGAGACTTGCATTAGACTTTCATCTATATATGGATATACATTTACATAATAATATATAGTATATGTGTATATATCCACAAAACCTGCAGATTGAGTTTGCAGCTATATGCCATACAGTAGATTGTCACTGTACCATATGAGCTATGCAGTGGTATCTCTCTGAAGGTCAACAAAGGCAGTCTTTAGAAGAAATGTGATAACAATTGTAATTACAACACATTTATAGGGTGATGCCTTGCACATTGTCCACGCTTTCACTTTGATTGAAGTTAAATGTTGACAATTTGTTATAATTGTTTAAAGTCCTCTCCTGAGAGGTGGTGCAGGATGGTTCGACTGTCTATCCTGTTGCAAGAACTGACAGGTTGAATGATGAAAACCTTCGGCGTCTTTTTGTGGAAAGTAATTTGGAGGAGGTGTGGAAGGATGAGGGCGGAGTGACCAGCAGCCAAGGATGGTTTATAATTATATAATAAGTTGACAAATGAAATGTGTCGGTCTGTGTACGTACTTGCTTGTGTCAACCAGTTTTATGACATTGTCTCTGAAGACGAATGGCTGATGCAAAAGAGTGGAAGAGCTCGGAGGAATGACATCTTACAATGGAACCCTATCTTCAGATTTTCTTGGTACATGCAAGACTTTCGTTGAGACAGTACCTTGGACAATTTTCTCCTCGACCATGTTCTTTTCTAAAGGATTGGTCGTGGTTGGTTCTCTGCTCTTTGGTCTGCTGCGGGTGGGGCATGCGCATTCTCAATGAACTGTGATTTATGTCGTTGCTGAGGGATCTCTCTTCTATACTTTTTGAACCATCTTCTCTGCGCAATTGGCGGTTACTTCTATGCCTTGCTGCCACGACAATCTTTGAAAGTATAAATATGATGCCATTGCGGTCGATGGTCGGAGAACAGCTTGGGCTTCAGTGTTTCGAGCTGTTGAGGTGTGGAATGATCGACGCCATGAGCTAGATATTCCGGGGATCTCTTGGGCAGATGTGGGGATCCCAGAAGTGAGATTTAAGCCTTGCTCATTTTCTTTGAGACAAGAAACACGGAATGTTGCAGAACTTTCAAATTAACAACTCGACTCATGTGTTCATTTGTGCCTTGCCGTGCCCATTGCCTCATCTATATTTCACAGTCTTTAGTTGTTCATCAACAATCACATCTGCAAAGAACTGAAGAGGAGAACTGAACACACCAAAGCTCCATGAAGCGAACCCTTAGGTCTTGAGCTTGGGTGAACAGCAACGAATTCAATTCTGCAGGTGCCAGGGTTTAGCGAATCAGATGATGGGTTTCCAGTGCAAGGCATAAAGAGAAAACCGATGAAAATAGCACTTGCTTTTTGAAGGGCCCGATGGCAACACCCTTTGAGCAGGCAACTGCACGCTCTACCGTCAGAATATTCTTTATCCAACATTAGCTAGACGGGCACGGGACCAACTAGAGGGGAATTCAGTAGATAGGCTTCCCCCAGATGGTAGTTGTAGACTCCCGCATCGCCTCCCATTCTATGCATATATCATATATTGCATTAGCTTCATTGGGTAGCTGTGTACAGCATTTTTGCAGGAGATAAGATTCATTTGTTGTTTTCAAGTTTTTTTTTTTCGACTCCGTCCTTGTAAAAGGAAAAGACACGCAATCATCGAAACTTGCACGCATGCAAGCAGCCAGCAGTCAAACACAGAGCTAGACTGCAACAATTCCTGAGTGCAGCAGTTGGTACGCCAAGCGAAAATTCCAAAAAACAATCACTGAATCATGCCCAATGGCCCAGCAAGTATTTTACCCTTCTATACCCTTCTTCATTTCGCAAGGCACCATTTTCATGATGTTGCAGCAAGTCTTGGAAACCCATGTTTCCATTTGCAATGGACAGGCTTTTCTGGCATGCCGAATGGCAGGAGAAGCTGGGGCACTCAGAAAGCTTGATGCTTTCTTGGGTGGGTGTTTGACAATGAGCCTAAAAACTCTTCATGTTATCCAGAAATACTTTCCAGATTTCCAAAATGACCAGACTCGTGTCCTTGTGATCTACTTGTTACGAGAATAGGACGGGCATGGTGGAGCCAGATCCAAGTGCATGCAGAGTTGACTTATTGTATTGTCTTCCAGGTGGTGATGGTGGTGGGCTTTAGGCCCTTTAGGCTTGACGTTCTTCGACCCGCTTCGCTCCGGACCAAGGCATGGGAGAATGACTTCAAGAGTCCCTGATTTTTTTGCAATACTTGATGAATCTACTGCATCCATGGACACTGCTTCTGATGCTCGGCGGTTACCCTAAGGGTCTTGGGAAATCCTAGGCAAAGTGAATTCTTTTTCTGGCGAGGCTTCGAAATGACGTCTATAGAGTTGACGAATTTAACTTCTGCACTTCAGCTGTGAACGGGCCGAGAAGTTTTTGCGAGTGTAAAGGGGGGAAGTGGGTCCCTGGGCTTGTAGGACCACCATCATCACACCGTTTGCATCAATCTGTATCCCTGCAACCATCGGGATGCAAAGACCCAACATTGTCTTGGATAGACATCATAAGTTACAAGGTAGTTGTTTTTTGAAAGCTAATTTCACGGGATTTTTTGTTTTTTCCGAACTCTCCGGACTCGTTTTTGTTGACAGATTTTCTGTTGACCTTTGTCTCATCCGTATCTCGGGAATATCATCGTGTCAACTAAGGAGATGAAGGTCTATGAGACTTTGAGGTGACCTGCTTGCATTTGGTAGTGATAAACTTGCAGATGTAAGGAGATAAGAAATGTTTATGGATGGTTTGGTATCCAGTAGTGGGACTCAAGTGAGGGGAGACTATGATGATGGACCTGACCATGGCCGGGAGCTGGTTCTGAGGCGGAAGAAAATTGGATTTCTTAGCGTGGCCCACCGGCCCACTGTGATACAATATCACACCAAGGTTTGGTTGGGAAGGGATATCTTGCCAGCTTACATCATGATAGAAGAGAAGCAAAGATTTGCTCCTTCAGACAAGGAGTCTGATCAAATGTTTCAGAACTTTCAGCAGTTGAACAGTCATGTTCTCCACCAGCTGTCTTTGTTGTAGAAACCTATGTCATATGTGCCAAAATCTATATATTCTCCTTTGGTCTATTGACAAGGAAACCCAGAAAAACACAAATGGCATCAAGTCCACGAATAGCATGAGGTACTAAAATTAAGTATATATGGAAGGTATACATAGATAGACAGTATATTCACATTGCTTCTACAAGCTTTTGCAAGTAGCCGTGAATCGACCCGGGAGGTGGGCATGGTAGCAAAGGAGTTGAGCTTTGTCATTTGTTATTGACTTGCCACAGGTGATGCATTTTCAATTCAATTTGAAGAAAGACTTGATATACGAGGCGCACCCTGGCAGTTGCCGTGCGTTCGTTTGTTCTGATGTGAAAGGCACCCAGGGAATGATATAAAGAGAAGATGAAACTGGCCAATCATCTGACTTGTTACTCCGGGTGCTGAGTGAGTTCGGGAATAGTTGGCGCATCAATCTCTCTAGGCCTCTAGTCTTAGTGTGACACTGTTGCGTGTATCCCAATCACTGGTGCTTGGGAAGGTCAAGAATGCGAAGACCATGGCAGAGGAGCACTAGCCTGGAAGAGATTTTTCCGTTCAAAATGAAATCGTCCTGCTTTGCAAGACTTGTGATTATGAATACCACCTCTTGACAGTCAAGATCTCAAGCTTCACTATTGCATTGGAACGTAGTGTCACTATTGCATTTCTCCTGCTGTATGTTCCAGGTGCGGGCTTCTGAATTGTACATGTACATTTTGAAGTGAGCCATAATAACTTTGTTGCATCTTGACTTCCACATCCGTCCTCTTCGCATTGACGTCGAAATCTTCCACAGGAGCATGCGTCTCTTCTCACCAAGCACTTGAAGCACTTTGGATGAATGTTTTTTAATGAGATTGGGATGATTGGGACACTCAATTCACCCAACTGGGCCCAAGACACCAAGCTTAAGCAACCTCTTGTGGAACTGTCCATAACTCCCCTTCGAATCAACTTGGAATCACCAAGTCTCAGGATTCTATGATTCTGTCCTGGAAACCGTTTTTTTGGTTCTTTCTGCCCGTCATTTGATTGGATCATGAGAGCTTTGCTGAATGAGATTGATCAATGACCAAGTGGCCATAAGTTGGGCATAGTTGGGCAAAAGACCCTTCCGAAGCTTTGGGACATGTTGGGACGGAAGTTAATTGGTATGAATAAAACGATCTCATGCCTGGGTTAGATTGACTTCAAGTAATTGCGGGAGAGGAGACGGGACTTCCATTGCCTAGTCTCAACAAAAGTATACAAAAGTGGCATCTGCTCACTCTTGAGGCCTACTAGAAGTTCCTCAAGTGACAGGTGGTGCAGTTGGTCAGACACAGGGTTGGTGGTTCTGCCTCCCCAAACGCGATAAACGCGCAGAAGGCTCTATGACGACTGGATCAACTGGGTGTTGTTTGAATCTTTTGATGACCACGAGGTTATTTTGGAAATACACTGAAATACAAGTAAGATGGAAGTAGTCTATATTTTTGAGTTTCTTGACGCCGGCTAGCCATATGCTTGGCACCATGGGGCGGGACAACCGGGGTAGCTGAAGGAAGTTTCTGAACCACTCCACACACTCATGATATTTCATGATCCAGTGTGGAATCTCATCTCCTTGGGACACGCCAAGCTGCAGGAGTAGGCAGAGAGCGCGATCGGCCTCCGCAGAGCTCAGGCCCCGTATCTGTTGGGAAATTGATCATGTACCCCAAAGGAATTCTTCCATTCGGCTTCCCGCCTCCACTGGGTTGCTAACTATTGCGATTCATTAGTAGCTGACAGCTGTTTCAAACAGCTGCAGCATGATATTTAGATATCAAGACAGGAGGCATGAAAGAGTGGAAAGGTCTAAGAGAGCTTGCAAAAGTTTTTTTTTGCATTGATCTGCAGGATCGATGGCATTGAGTCCGGAGCTTGCCTAGATCGCATTTTCTGCAAACACCACACTATATACAATATAATATATATATATATAATATATAAGGTTTGGCTCGAGTTAGGGGTAGTTTCCCGTAGTGGTCCCCCTTTCCTCGTTCCCTACCTTAGTGGGTCTTTTGCAACCCACGGGCTTTTCGTTTGGATCCACTGCTGCCGTTTGATTGGCCACTGGTTTCCTTACTTATTTGCCTTTTGGGTCCCGGCCCGTAAAATTTCCCGGGTTGGTCACGCAGTCCGCTTCAGTTGATTCTCTGGGCTATACTGCGACCCAGTCGCTGCTGTTCACTCAGCCGACTGCTTGTGCTCTGTCTGAGTTACCCGTGTGGACCAGACATCACCTTACATTTTCAATTCATTTCAACACGCTTTTACATTGTGCCTGGCTTCGTCAACGACCTCCACATTGTATTACTACTGGTTCCGGTCACTGCCACAACCGGGTGTTGTTATTTTTCATTTTATACAATTTGGTTTTCGCGTGGGGCCCGCTGCAGTTGAATCTGCCGTCGCTTTCACGAACGTATTTCTTGGTGTCCCAGCACCACAACAACCTGGGTATCCTGTTTTTCAGGACTGCACTTGGTGGCTTTTGTGTTTACACTCTTCTGGATTGACGTTGTCTCTGGATTTTGTGGACCACAGCACCTCGTATGCTTCCTACGCTGCTTTTATACCTGGTGTGTCTTTTGCCTTGTCTTCACCATTCAGGCCTCAGTGCGCAGAAGGTTGAGACGTGCACGGGCGATTGCCCGTTACAAGTGGTGGCTTTACAGAACGGGGGGAATCGAACAGAACCTTCACGTTTCGGTACTCAGTTGGATCTTGCGAACTCTGAGTGGACACCACAGCAAAGACAGCAAGCATCTTACAGCAATTCGTCGCCAGCTCAACATAGCAATGGCTTACACCGAATCACAACCATGGCGATGTGTGCCATGCAGGCGGCTTGTCAAGGCCAAACAGCAATTTTGTCCCAACTGTGGGTCGTGGTGGGAAGATGTCTTCGACAAGGATTATCAGCCATCCACCCCACGGCAAATGAAGGATCAAAGCTGGACTTGGAATTCTTGGCAGGAAAATCCCCAAAGACGTCCCAGAACTCCAGCTCGGAAACAGTCGAGAAGCACCTCTGCCAGTCGGAAAGGCAAAGGAGGAGAAAAAGGCAGGGACAAGGGAAAGGAGAAGGGAAAAGAGAAGGGAAAGGACAAAAGCCAAGAGCAAGTCTCTCCCTTTGTCAATGCAGCGCTGATGGTTCCGCTTGCACCAACGCCCTTTCCTACAATGCAGAGCTCGGCAACATCATCCATGCACATGGCGGATGCAGCTCCTGGTGGTACCACATCCCAGCCTGGTGCCGAACTCATAGCAGCCATCAAGAAGGCCTTTCCGGACGCATCATCACTTCCACTGGAGATCAGGGAGGCACTCGACAAAACCGAAGTTGCTGTTACCAAAGACCTCCACAGGGCGACCTCTGCTTTGGGCAGAGCGCAGAAGTCGCTCAGAGAGTTGGAAGAAGCCAAAGAAAAGCATCGCAATCAATGGCTGAGCCATTTGAAAGATGCGTTGCAGTCTTGGCAACAACAGATGCAATCCTACGAGGACCAACAGGAGGCTTTCAACACTGCCATCGTCAAGGCGAAAACGGATCTGAACCAATCTCATCGGTCAATCCAAGTCTTGAACGCGAAAGCTGCAGGGAAAACACCCCCAGAAGCAGCAACAGTGGAGTCAGATGGTTTGGGACCCCCACAGGGAGAAGAAGATTCCGAAGAGAAAGCTCTCAGAAAGCAAGTGCATCAAGCACTTGCACAATGTGCCCTGAAAGTCAGCGAAAAGCTGAACATCAGGGAGTTCCCAGAAACGGTGGATGTCCCCAGTGGAGACGAGGACGAAACGCGTCGTTTGGATGCAAAGCGATTGCGATCTACCTCGCCAGTCAAGGAGGGGCGGCTTCCTATGGACACTACAGCCGCAGCCAAAGCGAATGCCACCAGACCGTGATTTCTGGTAGTACCTTGTCACGTCTGAGGAGTGCAAGGTATGAGCCGACACCGGGCAGGAACGTACGTTTTGATGTTGTTGAGGCCTACCACATCCATGATGCCGATGATGGTGCAGCATGCAACATTCAGCCGTATCACTGCCTTTTCAATGCCAACATCAGTTTTGGTCGAACAACCTCATCCTGGCATCTGACTCCAAATGAGGCTATCAATCGAGCTGCTGAACTACAATGGATTTGCAGAGGGAAGATGTCATCAACTCTCTCTCTGCTGAGTCATTGACCTACTTTTGTCATGACAAACAGCTGTACTGGAACGGCCAGTCTGCATCCGGTGATGCTTTTCCTTGTCATCCCCATGTCAGTGACCTCTGGTGTGGTGGCTCGGAAAGTGTTACCTTAGATGCTTTGGGTCGACCCAATCCAAGCCAGACTCCTATGAGATCCCGACTCTTGGATGAACGAAACAGTGCAAGTGCCAGCCCTGATCCGGCTGAACCTGTTCATCTTGATGGACTAGAGCAGCATGGTGATCCGGAGGATGAACAACTTGTCATCATTGATGGTTGGCAGGATCTTTTGGAGATCCTTCATCAGCAGACTCCGTCTCCGGACTCTCTCATCCATTTGGAAATGTATGGACTCCACATCACACATCACAGTATCAGAATCACTGACTGTGAAGCTACCATTGCAGCTATCAGGGAAGCTGTTCAGGAATCTTGGCGTGACGCAATGCCACTAAGAAGCGTTGCTTACATCCACCTTGTGCGCCCACAGGAACAACGTCATGCTAGCGCAACTGTCCTTCAGATCATCGTTGAGATTGTGCCCTTTGGAGTTGACATTCCTCCAAACGATGTGCCCATTCTTCGGCGTATCAGGTGGCATCGCGACCACTCGATGACCTTGGAAACAGCTTATATGCGTGATCGCCAAACTGGCTATGAACTCTTGTTCGACGCACATCTTGATGAATGGTGCCATCCTCGACAGGGAGTACAGTGCAACTTGCACATTGAATCTCGTATTGCCCTTATGGCACACCGACATCAACTTCTACCAGGTTCCTTGCTTGAAATTTTCATCCATAACGATGATAGACCTGACCTTGCTACCTCTTCTCAGCAGGCTGATCTTCAGACCGGACAACGCCAAGAGACCACTGACAATAATGATCTCCTACTTGCACGGCTTGCTGACTGGACCAGTCCACAGGTCTTTCTTGTGATGTACGGCCTCTTTGGTTCCAGCTTGGGAACCCGGTACTCAAGGTCACAAGCTGGCTTTCATCAGGTTCTTTCAGCTGTGCATCACACGTGGCAAGACTATGTCCAACCTGACACGTCAGTCACCTTGCACGTTGTCAGACCCCAGGACGACCGGCAGCTTGAT
>DF241655.1:0-73831 GCA_000507305.1 Breviolum minutum Mf 1.05b.01 | reverse complement strand
CCCCACACCCCCCCCCAGGGACATGAATGGAAAGACTCCAAGCACTTAAAGTGCTTTCCGACATCTTACCTCATAGCATGCATGGGATATCCATGGGAATGGTATAATGGTAAATTAGCAGGTAAATATACCAGTCCCATGGATCCATGATGGGTACTTACAAAAATCACCTTCACCCTCTCACATCTCTTCACCCCGACCTGCAGGAATCAAATCCAAATTCAAGCTCTGCGTCAAATCGTCGCAGGTGCCACGTTCCAAACGCGCCTACAGGCGTTGTTTTTTTTTGTTGGTAGGTCCGGTTGGGAATTGAAGAATGGCCGGACACCGGACACCTTCAAGTTTTGCAGATTTTCAGGAAATATATGCGTGATGAATCATGATGTGTACAATGTACAATACTTACTGTACATCGTTTCTTGGAAACATGTGACCTCAATTCATTCCTTCCTTAACTACCCTTAACCTCTACTTAGCATTTTCCTCCACACTTTTCACAAAGATATTGGTGAAATTTCGACACTCCTTTTTACTGATATCTATATTATATTTTGGGTTCTGCTGTCACAGTAGACAATGAAGGTCAATAAAGGGCCCCGACTAGTGATGATTGTTTTTCCTACTATTAAAGGGTTTAGACATGCCCCAATATATCTTTCACAAAAAAAAATATTCTGGACGATTGGGAAACATCAGTTGAATGATTTCTGTTGGATCAACCATAACAAGTTCTTTATGATGTGTCTCATTTTTTAGAATCCTATTAAATAAAACACGGTCAACCTATTATTAAGGCCTCAAACCTAAGGTCTTATGAACCATTGGTTTCCCTTAACAAGGCCGGAAAAAAAAACAAAAAAACCCTATTAAACCGAGGAGGGGGGGCCCGTTTGGAAGGGGGTAGGTGCACGATCGCCATGGAAAATAATTGGCCTTTTTCAAGGGACACTTTGGGTGTACTCCTAACAGTGTGCTAGGCAGCTCATGATGGTTCTCATTCTCTGTGGGTACTTCATCCATGTTTCTGAGATAGTCATCCAAATTGTGGTTGAAATCTACAGTGTTGTTCAACCGTTTCCATTCGTCCAGCAACGTGTCCATTGCTACAGAACAGTTGAGATTTGGGAACTTTTTTTTGAGGATCCCTTGGTAATGGAAAGTCTGCCCTCAAGGTGAAGGTGGAGCATCTGCCCTCAAAGTATAACAACCCTGACAAATGGATAGGAAATGGATAAACAATCCATGATTCCGGTCGAGTGGAAGGTCGATCAAATGAAACTTGAAGCAACCTGTTCCTGTAGTGGAAGGTTGATCTTGTGACACTGGAGTCGAGGTCCAGATGGGGGAACCCCCAATTTCACATGGGTTTACCACAAGCCATCGAACTTCATACCCTGAGTTTGATCATGTAATGAATTTGGCTTCCTCTTTTGACATCTTCTAAGTCTCCGAGAACTGTCTGCAGTCGCGTCAGTAATGGCTCCAGGGCCTCCTGACACGTCCTGCGCGAAAGAATTTGCATGCAACTTCGTGGTTGGACTGCGGCTCATCCAAAGGCAACCGCTGGCATCTCCATGCCCTGCTCCATTTGCTAACCATCTTGTTGGAGCTGACGATCCAAGGTTTGCCAACCACCGTATTTCTTGTGTTTTTGTAGAGATTCTTGGAGATGAAATAACCCGTAAAATACCCACAATATACTGTAGGCCTTATATAGGGTTTTCCCACTGGGGGTTCCCTTGGGATCGGGGGTGCATCCCTGCCTATCCGGGCAGACCCCCTGCACTCCTTTGGGGGAAGTCCCAACCGGAAGGCGAGTGAAATTGGCGACCAGATATATAGTCACTTCAGCTGTTTCATAGGGATTCCGGGATTCCTATAATGGCATATGATTAAATCCTGTCCTATTACAAAGGGTAGTATAACCCCCAAAAACCACCTAAACAACCTCACTTGAAGTACAAGTAGCAAAGATCAAACTAAGCATGTCTGAACTGTGGTGGCAAAAAGTGCTACATCCATTTTCAAGGGCTATGTTTGCTTCAGGGAGTGCTAAACGATGGTATTTTGAGACACACCGGCAAATATAAGCTGGTTGGAGATAGACTAGGACATTCGCCACAGCTGAAGGTAGTTGAACCACCCATCTGAATATCAATTAGTCAACTATGTCACTAATCACCAGGTGGTCTTCAACAGGGTGGAAGTACAACACATGTGCAAGCAAGCACATAGAAGATGATTCCATATCTTTTTTTGCACCTTGATATCCATCCCACAATCCCTTATGACATTTCATTATACTTGTTGTTAAAAGAGGAATCCTTATCATGGTTTGTTATAATCCCCTATATACCTGGGTAGTATTTAATTCCATATATCATACATACCTACTAAACAACCCAAGTTATTTTCTGATATCAACTTCCCATCAGCCACCTCCAACTCCAGTAATGCACAACAGGCTTGTACCACAGCATTCACCTGTCAGTGTTTCATTCACTGTGATTGTTTGATGTTCGAATCTCGTTCTTCCCCATTTGAGAAAACTGAAATGTCCCTCAAATAATCTATAGTATATATGATCTAATCAGCTGGGTCAAACCAGGGTCAACCTTTAAAAACATCAACATGTTCGAAACAAACAGTCAACCATTTTGTGTTTTTTCAACTTGAAGTACATCAAGAGATCGAATGGCTTGACCATTCTTATCGCTTGCAAAGAAATAAACTGGAGTTGATACTGTTGATGGAAGAAATCCTGCACCACCTGGGATGTATAAAACTCTGTAAATAATGGGATCAACTACCAACCTTTTCTGAACCATCAACAGTTCCTTACATTGCCCTTGATTTGCATGGTCTGGGGATTAAAATCAAATGAATTTGAATCCATTGCCAAAAGCTCTGGAATCACTACCTAAAACGAACAACGAAAAGGAAAGGGGAAGGGTGCCCAACCGTGAGTTTCAAACGGTAATTGCCTTACACAAAGGAACACCCAATGTCTAGAGTAGATTCTGCCTCATTTTTTTGGGGGAAGGTGCCAAAAAATGTCTTTGGAAATTATTACAGTGAAACAAAAGAAAACATCATTTCGCCAACAAAAACTAACAAACACACATACAACAGCTGTAAAAAAACAAAAAACTTCATTTGGCCAAAAAAACAAAGAACAACAAAACAATAATACACAGATCTTTTTCGTTGTTTTTTGATGTTTTTTGACTGTATTAAAATATCATCACTTCATTTCGGCAAAAAAACAACAGAAAACACATCAGTTCAAGGCCCAACCAAAAAAGAACACCACGCAAACTACAAGATGGACCCCTACTAGTTATAAATTATAAATGGATTTATAAAACCCCTATAATCTGCCTTATAAATGGGTAACTGGTTATATCTAACCCATCTTTTCACGTATGACACGCTTCTCACAAAAAGTCACACCGCCAAAAAAGTCCCCTTCCCCTTCCTCCTCGCCTGCTGTACTTCAGTGGATCCCAAACGGATGGAGTTCTGGACCTTTTTGAGAGGTTGTTGTTTGGAATGGATCAACGAACCTGGACATGTTTTGTGCAGTTTTTGCACGATATTATACGCTTGTCTCGGACATAATTTTGCTGACAGTACAACATTTCAACATTAAGAAACAAAGGCACAATTGACAACTTAGGCGCAAGGGTATCTTAAATGCTATCTAGATAATCATCATCTCAAAAACAAAAAACAGCAAATATCCAACTCAACAACATCTACATCCTCTGAAAACAACATCTTCAAAACTACTGTTGATGGAAGAAATTCTGCACCACCTGGGATGTATAAAACCTTGTAAATAATGAGGAGAAACTACCAACCTCAACTGGGTTGGCTGGATTTCTGAACCATCAGACAGTACCACCGTGAAAGCCAGCAAGACGTTTTGGGAAACCCACCAATCACGGTCACCGGCGCCTCCCAAACACCTTGAAGGCCCAGGTCTTCACAGGCACAAAGTTGAGCCTGTCGACCAGAAACGTTTCGTTTTAATTCGATCGACAGGTGTCCGTTTCACCGAACTTCTGCGTGTTTTTTGTTTGGAAAACCAGGGGGAAATGGTTGTTATAAGTATAAGGGCCGCTTTCGGATCCAGTTGTAAAGTTATGGGACCCTATAAGTAGGGTGAAGTAGCCCCAGTTACCAAATCATTTCCGGGTTATAACTCCATAACTGGTAGGGGCCCACCTGGTAGGGAAAGAGTGCTGGATAAAAAAAACATGTGAGGAGCTGGAAATGACAAAAAAAAAAATCTTTCATCATCATTCCCGTTCAATAACTCTCTCTGGGCTCGCAGGATTATTGATGCATATTTGGGCAAATCATGGCAAATCACTAGTTAATGCCATAAGCAACATTTTGGGAAGATTGCCTAAAAATCATCACCCTTTATTCGGGGATTGTACAATCCCACCCAGTTATGTTTGGAGATTATTTCATGAAAACTGTTATCCGTTATAAAAACAAAACATGTTTTCTTTAACAACCCAAGCCGACCAACGAACGAGCCACGTCAAAAACACAAAAACAAAAAAACACAGATACGTTCCCCATAAAAAATACTACCTTAAGAATCATGGAACCCTCCAAAAAGTTGAGTTTGACCCAGCATAGCAAGGCTGTAGGATCTCCAAACCACTAGTTTAGAGATTCCATGATTCTTAGGGCAGTGTTAATTTTTCATTGCTCACGTTCAAAGAACTCAACCAAAATATGGTCTGACATGGGGTGTGTCCTTAGCAAGCCCAGACTTTCCGAAAAAATCTTACAAACAGCAAGAATACTAAAAACGACTTCCACTCCCACGTTGCAAGAGTATTGTGAAAATAAGTTGAGATTCGAGTTTTTTCATCCGCTTAACTACCCAGGAAAAGGTATTACATGTTGAGGCTCGGAGATCCCTATGAAATCTATGAAGCTTCATCTGCTACTTGTTGGGGGTTCGCAACCCCAGCATATATGCAAATTTAGTATATACCCTCCAGTGACCTAACATATCCCACCTTAGGAAAAGGTAAATCATCTTCAAGAGTGCCTTGGTAAGGGATATATGACTTACAGTCTTTATTCCTGATTTGAGATCATCAGCATCCTCAAGAGGATTCGTTAGATACAAGCCTCAAGAAAAATGGCGAACCAATGTTACTTCAGAAAAAAACATCCCTATATATTGCAACATGTTTAAGCTTCAAAATCTACAGGATCCGTAAGCTATCAAACTTTTTGGACTTGCCGTAACACACTAGCCTCTGGCAAAACTAACATAGCAGGCTAAAAAATATCATGTTTTTGGTGGATTTTCCCGCCAGTTATGTTAGTCTACAAAATTTACAGACTAAATTTGGCAATCCTTTGAGTTTTGGTGTTGGTTTTCCACTTGCCCACACTGTTTTGATCTGTTTTGAACAAAAAAATCCACATGTTCACCAATTTTTCACACATTTCCTCACCCCCCCCAAACCCACCCCTCCCAACACGTTGTTTTGACGGTAAACAGGAGGTACCTGTAACTTCAATTGTTGACAAAGGGTTCTAAACCTCGGTAGTTAGCCCCGGGGTTACGGAGGGTGAAATAGCTTCACGGTTTTTCGGTATATAACCCAAGTTACCATTTTGAGGTGTTTTACTTATAGGGGGATAAAATTACGATAGGGGTGAAATAACATAAGTCTAGGAAGCAATTTATATTTTTGGCCATTTATAGTGACATAGTGGTTATAACTTATAACTCCGTTTATAACGATCGTAGGGGCCCACCTTGTACCAACGTTGAACCCGAACCAATGACATGAACCATGAAACCCCGTAACTCCCATAATCATCAGTGGAAAATGGGGCCCTGGAAGATCAGTGGCTTGTCTTTAAGGGGTCCATTTTCCACTGAACCATGATTGTTGGAAGAGTAAATACTGATTGTTTTTAGGGATTCTTATGAAGTGGCTTCACTTATAATCCCCATGAAACTGGGTAGTACAATCCCGTATATACAGTGATAACCAGGTTTTGGTCACTGCTCATGCGTTGAACATTCCCTCCCCTCCCAAACAAAAAACATCTGGTCATAGATGTTGGCAAGGTGGTGATGAATAGAGACTGGAAAATATGTTTGTTTTGAAAAGGTATACACTCCCCTAAAACTAACAGTTCGCACCTGAACATAGGGCATCCCAAAAGGAAATTCATCTTCCAACCATCCAATTCTCAGGTGCAAACTGATAATTTCAGCGAGGGTAACTCATTCAAAAGAGTTCGGAAATGTTTGTGTTACAGTATCCCCATGTAAAACATCTCAGGGATGTGTCAACTAAGGACCCAGTACGCCTCCCGTGGATGATGAAGACCTTCCAACAGAAACCCCTACACAAAAAAGTCTTGCCGACACCATCTAAAACCGTTGTGTCTCCACAAACCTGCAAGATGATGTGTTCAGGAATCCTGCTTGTTTTTTTTCCTGTATTCTGTATTCTCGATGCTTTTGGTTTTTGTTGGATGATGATGATGGTGATGATGATGATGATGATGATGATGATGGTGATGATGATGATGATGGTGATGATGGTGATGATGATGACGATGATAATGATGATGGTGGTGGCGATGATGATGGTGATGATGATGATGATGATGATGATGGTGGTGGTGGTGGTGGTGATGATGTTGATGATGATGGTGATGGTGATGATGATGATGATGATGATGATGATGATGANGATGATGATGATGATGATGATGATGATGGAGTGGTGTGGTGTGATGATGTTGATGATGATGTGATGGTGATGATGATGATGATGATGATGATGATGATGATGATGATGATGATGATGATGATGATGATGATGATGATGATGATGGAGGTGATGATGATAATAAACATATTAACAATGATTAAAATGATGTTTCAGATGTTTCCAAAGAGAAGAAGGCAACCCTCTCAACCACCGCTCTCTTCAAACAAAAACGGAAGCTGTGTAGAGTTCCCGTGGCTCCCATCATCGTCGGAAGGGTTTCCCGACTCGGGTTTCATGCTGAGCAAAGGAATCTGAATGGCAGCACCTCGGGGCTGAAAGTGGATCATGTTTTCGAGCCAAATTTTTAATTTTTCACCAACCTGGATTTGCCTGAAATAAACCGATTTCCCTTCAGTTGCTACCTTTTGGGGGGTGAAGTCCTATAGTTTGACCAGATGTAACAAGCACACCAAACAAATCAATCATTCGAATATCTATAACGATCTGGGGATGCGACTTATCCCTCCCAGCAACCCTGTGGCAAATAACTGCAACTATAGGTTTTGCTTGGGATCGCCACACCTAAAAAAAGATCATGCCATCCTTTTTTTTGGGCCACTGGTACTGGCAAAACCGGAGCATCTGAAAAATCATCTGACCTTTAAGTTCTATGAAAAGACTAGAGTTCCATCCTGGAAAAATAACAAACACAAATGCAGCAAAACAATGACAACTTCCAACACTTGGAATCTGATTCTTCTTTTTAGAATCCCCCGCTTTGAACAAAAGACTTTGAAAAACCTTTGTGTTTCAGGGAACCATCATCACATATCCCACCGAAAAGGATATGTGGATTGAATCAAAGTGCCGGCTGGTAGGGGATATGTTAGTTCCCAGCAGGGTAAGTATTTTCCACAACAATTCTCACCAATCTGTTTCGTGTCTTCTTTTCTGAGTTCCCCAGACTTGCAATCATGCAACTACCCAGCATGGCAGGATCTGATCCCAAATATCCTGGCAAGAAGTGATTGAATTTTCTCACAAAATCCGAAAAATATGCTCATCAAATTGGATCATACATTTCCAAGTTTCGGGCCACAACAATAACAACCATGCATTCAATCTGGGCAAATGTGCCTTCTTACTTCCTGGACCTGATTCTGGGGGGAAAAGTTCCTTAATCATTGGATCTTGGTTCAGAAGTGGGCCACGAAAAAAATAACCTTTTTATATACTGGTTGATTGATAGCGATCCTTATAATGGTCCAATATAATCCTCATAGAACTGGGTAGTATAATCCCCAATATACACTTTAAAAATACAGGTTATTTTTCATTGCTCAAGCAAGAGTTCCCATACCTTCCTTAAGTATTGGATCTGGACATGTTTGTTGTTTGTGTTGGCCATTTTGGGTGGAAACAAGTCCCCTGATCCAATGGAACCTCCAGAGCCATGAGGTGATCTAAAGCCTTGATTGGAGAACATGTTGGTAGTCTTCTAAGATGGGGTTAGCATTTAAAAAAAAACAGGTAGTCTTCAAACCATTTGGGTTTTCAGGGGCAAGTTGTTAAACTTCATATCTTACTTAGATTTGTTTGTTTAAGATGTTTGGAAAAAGTTCCAAAAAATATATTGACCCATTAATGGTGATTAATCCAAAGTCAAATCCTTTTGCCAATATGGGATGCCGAGCCAAAACCTTTGAAAAAAATATGGGATAAATCCGTGTATGAGTCCTTAGTGCGGTTGTGTGATATCTTCCAACAATGCTATTAGGTGCTAAAAGGGTGGTGATGTAGGATTGGAGACTGGTTGCAGGTGTTTTTGCTTTGTTTTTGTAATATGATTGTAATATGTTTTCATGTGGGATTCAAACAAATTGTGTTAGACTAGGGATTTCAAAACATCAACTTTCGAGAACTAGCGCATTCTCACAAACTTCCTTATCTTCCTTCATCGCTGCGCAAGAGCCGGGAAGTTCGTTGTGAATCTCCGGCAGCGCTACGTACAAGCACTTTTTAGTCGTGGTCTCACGATTCACTGCTTTGCGCCCTGCACTGATGTCGACTATAATGGGCCAAGCGTCACGCTTGAAGTACGTCCCACGTCGGCGGCGATTGTACAGAGGTATCCCTTGAGAGGGAGCATATATGCTTCTCAGTGACAATGGCGTCCAAGAAATCTGCATAGACCCTCAGGGAACCCAATGTCTGGGTTTCGGCCCCAGTCGAACACTCGCTCGGCCAGCTCTTCACTCATGTACAAAGACACACAGTTGCTGCTCCCTTGAAGACGGGTCTCTCAGGGCTAGTATAAACCCTGCTGGCAGATTTGGACAGAACCCAAACTCTTTTTTGTATAACTCAACGAGGCTGTCATGATCCATGACCGTCCATTCTGATCGGTCGAATCTGTCCATTAAATCCGATCTGCCTGCTCTGGCTGATCCTTCTTTGATCCATCTTCTCACTCCGGTTGTCTTGTGATATCCCGGTTTCAGGCTGAGGAAAACACACAGTTGCTGGGCGCAACTGAGGATTTAAGCCACTCAATTCATCTGTTCAAAAAACTCAAATTCCTCCCTCCCAGGATGCGGAAGCTTCACCCCCACCAGGATTACTTTGTTAACGTTTAAAGATACACCCCTGAGATTCCTAACATGACATTGGAAAATCCCCAGGTTCAATAGGAAATACATCTTCATTCATGGTAGATTGTTTATTGTCATGTTGGTTTTCGGGGGGGTATTTTTAGCAAGGGATTCCCAACCTAAACCTTCATTTCGCTGACGCGGGGGGTCACTGGAAACCATCCTGGGGCCCCGGGTGAAAACAAGACATCCAAGCTATCCATGCGAGCTCCGCAAATGGCATCCAAGCTTCGCATTTTCCCCATTTTTGGCGGTCATCACTTCGGAAGTAGATTCTGGAAAAATCCACCAGCACACCCAAAAAAAACGACCCCCCCTCAGAAACAATGCAAAAATAAGGCCTTATTCAATTTATTGAGGGAATAAACATCTTTTATTTGGACCTTTAATGTATTGAATAGGAAATGCATCTTCAAATAGTGGATGTTGGTATGTTAGTTTACCACAGGGTAACCATCCATTGTGTTTCCGTTTTTTTGCGTTCTCCCCGCACCAAGACGTGAGTTCTGCGCAAAGCTTGTGCCCAGTGAGTGTAAACCATCCTAGCGGGAGGACTTTTTAAAGGGGTTGGATCAGTTGGGACAGAATGAGCGATAGAAAAGACTACTGTTACACCCTGGAAATCTAACATAGATATACCAAAATGATGGTTTGGAAGATGTACCTCCGGCCTCAAACAAATCGTTATTTTTGGTTATTTATCTTAAATTTCGGGAGTGTATATCTTTCTGAAACTAACAGTTTACCCCTGTTAAATTGATGGTTGAAGCATGAAATTTCCTTTTGGGAAGGCATATTTTCAGTGGCTATGTTAGTTTCAGGGACAGTATATCTCCATTCTGTTTTTTTCATAGAGGTTCTTATTATAATAGTTTTACTGCAGTCTCCAATACAATCTCCTATCTAATCAAAACCATCTGGTCTTTTTTTCTGTTCTAATCATTTTGGGTTTCCAAGTGACATGAATGTGTTTCTCCATATGTGTTCCTTTGCGCTTGAACTTCCTAAAAGAAATGGATCAAAATACGCGAGGGAAAACAATTAGGCATGTACAGAATATCGTGACACTGCATAACCCATATGATCCATGAATGGCATATTTGAATACATCTGGTTGATTCTTGTATACATCTGGTTGCATAAACCCGTACACCTTAGGATACATGTAGGCAGGTAAATATCCCATACATGGATCCTAAAACACAGCTCGAAGCGGACACATGTTTTGGCATTTACGTGCATGCAGCATTCCACGATCATGTCGTTTTGATATATATATTGGCTTCACCTTGGAGGGCTGGATTTCTTGCCAAAAACAGACCCAAACAAATATTGAAGCCAACCGAGATGGTGACAATGCATCCAGTCCATGGACATAAACAAAGAAGTCACACCAGGAAGTTGGAAGAGAGGGCATGCTGGAGAGAAATGACTTCTAAATGTCGCGGGGGTCAAAGTTGAGCTCTGCCAGCCTGAGTTCAACCTGTTGTCTCTCCTCTATAGGTAGCCTTGCAAATGGAGCATGGTTTGTTGTGGTTACTCCATCTTGGAGCCTGAAACAAATTGCTGTAGTCGTCCAAGTCCCCTGACAGCTGGACCAAACACCCACTCCACCCATTGGCAAGGGGCTTCCCAGCTCTTTTTCCTTCCTTAGAATCTCTTGGAGATTTGCAACCTCGCCAATCATGAGATGGCCATGTTCCATTGAACATGGATTCAAAACTCCACCTCATAATCGCAAAAAAAGTATCCATGGTTCCCAGCAACCCAGGCTGGCTCTGGATGCAATTTTTTTCCCACACACCCCAGGTGTAGATGTGGGCATTCTGAAATCCTTGTCCTGCAGCAACTGCCATCAAAGAAAACCAACTGAAAAAGAGGACGAATTTGCACCATATTTTTCCCACCCCAAGTACAGGGCATTCATCTCCATGCATGGCAATTGGAATGGTGCTGGACTTGTAGCCTGGTATGGTGCGCAAAGGATGGCCTTGAAAGCATGGATGGCCTTCAAAGTTGTTCCAGAAATTGGCCAGTTTGGTCGCATCAGGCAAGATACAGCTTTGCCATGCCCCAGCTTTCTGGAAAAAAGATGCGAACATTTCATGTGGCAAAAGCAAACTGTTGCAAGGGACTCCATCCTCAAGCCCCTTGAAATTTATTCCCACGTCTTTGGGGGGGCCACGCCAGATTATAGAGTACAGTATAGCTATACCATCACTCATTTGACCCCACCAACTTATCAATGTTTTTTGGTTCTCAAGTTCGTACACCCGGGGAAAGTATCGAATCTCAACTGCTGACAAGAAAAGCCCCTGCGAATACACCCCTGAAGATTAGCATGGAACATAATCATGGATGTTTGGAAGATCATTTTGCTTTCTAAATGGGTGATTTGTAGGTTCCATGTTAATCTTCCATTGTGTAAGCACTTTGTTTTCGTGAAATTGTCGTCAAAGCCGCTAAGAATTCCTCCACTAGTACTCTCAGCCGATTCCACGTACCCTGCCTTTGCCCCACGTAAAGTGGAAAAAACTGACACAGTCAGAAGGCTACCCATATATGGCTAAACCAAATCAAACTCCCATATATATATGGCTACCCTCCCTGAAACTAACCGCTCCGCAAACATTCTGAAAAATTGATGGTTGGAAGACAGTTTCATGTTTTTTTTCTGTTAGTTTCCGGGAGGGTAAACAAACGACTCTCCAAAAGGACATGTTCATTTCCTCACATATTCTAGTCAGTCAAAACTTAAGTCCAACCCAAAAAATATCTAGTTGGTGGTTTCACCCCATTTGAAAAATATTAATTAGTCAAATTTTGGAATCCTCCCCAAATTTCTGGGTGAAAATTCCAAAAGATATTTGAGTTGCCAACACCTACCTGGACCTCAATTTCACCATCCCTTACAAGGTTTAATTGGCACCCCTTGGAAGGTGCTGGTAGAAATATAAGTTCACAACTTTTGGCTGCAACCTCTTCAAACATTTTATCTTTTCTCATCCTAAGGATCATTGGACCCTCAAAACTGGCTATTTTGCGGACCCTAACCCTGCTATACAGGTTCAAACCCTTCCATTGGATGGTCCAAGATCCTTAGGGCAGGAACAACTCCTTGGATTTTTTTGTAGCTGAGAGTTTGCCGTTTGTATAGAGCTTGGAAAATTCTGGACATCCATGAGTCAGAAAATCCCGTTGACCATGTTTTTTTTGTTAGTTAATAGTGGTGTATTCCCATGTTTGTTTTATTCCCGACCAAAAACATATGATGGAAACAAAACAGATAATTAACCCCTCCCCAAAAAAAATACCTTTGTCTTTTTTGTGTCCCCACTTTTATCCCACCCCAAAGTTGGAAAAAATCCGTCAATTTCTGTTCAAACAATGTCGTCCTCCAAGGCATCGATAATTTGGAAGACGCGACTACACCTCGGGGGTGATCTGACAGGTCATCACTGTGGAGTGGAAGGTGGGGAAGTCACAAAAATCACCAGGTCTTTTTCTACAAGATGGGCCCCGAGCTGATCGTTATAAATGGGGTGAAATAACTCCCCTATAATGGGCCTTATAGATGGGTAACTGGGGGTTATTTCACCCCCTACTTATTGTATAGGAGTTATGACTCACTCCATTTAAGTAACGATCGTAGTTGGGCCACCTTATAGAACCCTCTGCTATACAGGTCCCAGCTGATATGCAGGGACAAATTCATGAAGGTTCTGGATAGTATACACTTCTATAGTACAACAAATTCCCTGACTCTTCAGCAATTTGAACCAAAATGGTGGAGTTTGCTGCTGCAGGCCGCACAAAAATGTGTTTTTTGTTATCGTTCTTTTTTGTGTCCATCTGCAGCCATTTTAACGTCCAACAAAAACAGACAGCCATGAAATAATCTGGGCAAATTTACATCAAATTAGACTTCAAAACCTGAAGTGTTCGGGCATTTTGTTGGCTGGTGGATTCCCTGATCCTGAAATTCCCACCATTTTTGGTCACGTGACGTTTTCCCGGCGATTTTAATAACTTGCCCATGTCCATGGATGTCCAGTTGGACTTGCGTCTGCGGAAGCTGTAC
Source organism: Breviolum minutum Mf 1.05b.01 (assembly GCA_000507305.1). Taxonomy (NCBI): domain Eukaryota; class Dinophyceae; order Suessiales; family Symbiodiniaceae; genus Breviolum; species Breviolum minutum. The sequence goes on along the minus strand of DF241655.1, from coordinate 60,326 downwards.
ACTGTACAATTGCTTTTTGGCTCGGACCACACAAAGCTGGACCCCCGGATCCAGTTCTAAGTAGGTTTATAAGTTATAACTCCATTTAGGGGTGAAATAACCTCAGGCAAACCCATTCATAGCTGGATCCGTGTGGCCCACCTTGCAGCTATCTAAGGGGGACTCTTCTCCAACGCCAACACCTTGGAGGTCACTCCCCCAGCGTCAGGCTGTCAGGGCCAGAAATTTCCCTTGTCCGGCGCTTGGAGTTTCTCGGGGGCCCGGAGCGCCAGGGCGAAACCAAAAGTCAAGGAGTTTAGTGATTTCAACCAATCCCATAGGATCCATGTATGGTATATATCCCCTGTGGAAAATCGCTGGGACCTGTATAGCAGGGGACCTGTATAGGTGGGCCCCAGTCACCAGTTATGAATGGAGTGAGTCATAACTCCTATTAGTAGAGGTGATTTTTACCCCAGTTAATTACCCATTTTTTTGCCATTTAAAGAAGTTATATATTTTACCCCATTTTTTCACGATCTTGTAGGATCCGGGGATCCGGTTTTCTTGTTGAAGTTTCCTAAAAGTCAGCCCTAGGGTTTTATCAGTTTTTGCTCCGAGGTTTAAGGGATTCTACTTGTCATACTCATTCCATTGTACTGATTGGTTCTTAGGGATCCTTACAACCGCTTCTTACAAACCCCATATATCTGAGTAGTATAATCCCCCATATACAGCAAATAACCCAGGTTTTGTTCACTGCTCACATGGTTTGACAATGGTGAACAACTTACAAATCATTCATGTTCAGACTGACCACACACCTTTTGTTTGATGCATTTTCCACAAACCATTCTGAAAGCTCTTGTAATCAAAATCCTGATACTGCGAGTTTCAAATCTACTTCGAAACTAGCTCCCCATTCTGAAGCGATTCTAGATATCCTCTGATACCCCTGAGCTCTAAATAAATCGCTGCTTTCCAAGCATCAGCTAGTAAAGATAACCATAAAGATTTGGCATTTTTCTGCTTGAAACCCATGTCCTTTAAACCGGCCAACCACCACTTTTTGTCGATTCTCAAGCACCACCCTTTTCCGGGCCCCAACAAACACACACAAATCCATGGAAAAATCCATTCATCTCTTGGAGATGGCAATGCCAATCAGAAAGCCCACGCCCAAAGTGATGGCTAAGGTGAAATGTCCTAAGGCCATCTACTTGAAGGATGTGCTCCCCAGGACTTGGGAGTTCAGTGGTTAGTAAGTAGTAGTCACCCCCAGTTTTTTTTGAGCCATGAAGTTTTTGGGCCAATTTGGGCCAATTTGGAAGGGGGTCCAATCCAACCCGATTTTTAGATATCTTTAGGGGACTCATATATTGTACTAACCCTGGTTCTTAACTATTTACAAGTCATGGGATGATCCTCCAAGCAGTCTCTTCTGAGTGACCCCCGTTGTTGGTGACCTCCATTTGGGTGATCAAAAGGTCACGTGGAAGAAGCTGGGTCAAGGAATCTTAATGGGGAAAGAATCTTAGTAAAAAGTTCCATGAAGAAAATATGCACCCATATCGGCTCGAAAAAGGACCGCTTTAATGGGGGCGGATTCTGTTCGGGGTGGATTCGCCCTTAAGGTCTTTCGTCAAGTTACATTTTCTGATAAAATCACACTTACTGACTGAAAGAAACAGACAAAATTCCACCCAATTTGAAAGCAATAAGCAAAACTCTTCCACTATAAGACTCATAGCTTTCAATTGACACTGCATGAGTAGTTGGGGGGCAAGGTGGGCCCCGGATCCAGTTGTAAATGGAGTTATGATGAGTTATAATTATATGTTTTCTTTAATAAGTAGGGCTGAAATAATACCAGTTACCAATTTATTTCCGGCCATTTATAAGGGCCAATGTCCCTCCATTTATATCGATCACATGGGCAAACCTTGTATGAACCGCGCGTCATAGTAAGCTAGAAGGCAAATTGAAGAAAAAAAAACGATTCTTCAAAAACTAGTTGGTGGTTTCAACCCATCTGAAAAATACGATCGTCAAATGGGATCATTTCCCCGAATAGGGACGAACATAAAAAATGTTTGAGTTGCCACCGCTCAGAAAATAATCATTCTAGCAACTTCCAAGCTAGTGCCAAGGTTAACTCCCCTAACAAAAACCATGGTGAATTGAGATGGAATTGACACCAATAAAAGCATAACCATTTCAGGCAGCCAAACTGCAAGCTCCAGATTTCAATAAAAAACATCAATAAGTACTGGATTTCCATCAGACATTTAAACGTTCCAATTTACTCAAACAATCACCTTGTTATACACCCTTGAACCTGGCATACAGACAAAGAATAATCCAAAATGTAAAAAACCCTCGAAAACTAAGATGGAAAAAAACAACACCAATTCAAGATGTATCTGTAGCCATGTTAGTTTAAAAATTCCCCCAAAAAGATCGCGCGCCGAGTCTCCTGTCTTCTCTTCTCTTATACAATGAGGTTGGCCCGAACGGAACTTGGGATAGTTCCTTTGTTGATCCAAGGTAATAAACAAAAGATATCCTTACAAGGTGGGCCCCCGGATCCAGCTACAAGTAGGGTTATAACTCCATTTATAGGGGTGAAATAACCTCAGTTACCAATTGATAAGGCCATTTATAAGGGTCCCATAACTCCATTTATAACTGGATCCGGGGCCCACCTTATGAGTATCTGTTTGTATGTCCTTTTCGAATCCGAAATTTGTCTCCGGATCCAATTCTTAGATTTGCCTCTTTGATGTATAAGATGCTTGGAATTTGAAACATATTCTTCCAAGTGGTGGTGAAACATGGTGATTAATCCCATGGTAGAATCCATAAAAACTAACCTTACAGAAATGAAAGAATCCTATGACCTGGGGCTACCATTCGGTTTATCAATTGCTCGATCAGGAGGGGTCTGGATTCTTAGAGTATAGGGATTTGAGAAGCTGAAACTAGTAACGAACACACATCGCCCCATTTACCATCCATGAAATCCTGGTTGCTTAGGATTTGAAGGGAATTCTTCGAAATGGATTGTGATTCGTCGCGTGGATTCCATTCCAAGTCCTTCATATTTTTGGTATGCGCCTCCTGAAAAAATGCCACTACTTAACAGGAAGAAGGGAATTATCTCCACCCTAAGAATCATGGGATCTCAAAACTGGCTATTTTGAGGACCCTAACCCTGCTATACAGGTTCAAACCCTTCCATTGGATGGTCCAAGATCCTTAGGGCCATGGAATTTCTCTATCAACTTGGGCTTTTTTAGAAGTTCACCAACTCGCTGGCCCGAATGAAAATCGGGTGAAAATGCCGGCCTAGTATTGAAGTCAAAAAGCCCAGCGCCCAGCCTATCTTTGAAGACATGTGGGTGTTTCCAAAAATAGGGGTACCCCACAATGGATGATTTATAATGGAAAACGCTAATAAAATGGATGATTTGGGGGTACCCTTTATTTTTGGAAACACCCATGCATGTAAATACCAGGTTCTTTCGAGTGATTTCCACTTGGGTGATCAAAAGATCACTTGGAAGAAACTGGCATATCCCATTTCAATCCATTTCTACTGCTTCATAGGGATTCCAACCAATGGAGTATGATTTCATCACACCTTTTCAAGGCAGGGCTTTTCAGCCAAGTGTCTGCACTGCCAAAGGTGGCTGCATCTTAGGATTTTGTAAGCTCACATCATTCACAGCTGGTCCATAGACACGAGTAATGGGAACGATGCCAGCCCAAAGTTGAGGATTCTCGATATCCTCCGAGAAAAATTGATGCGGTAATTGAAATCTGATGATAATGAACCCCCCCGAAAATAAACGAATGTCACCTAACAAGCGGACAATTTTTATAGGAAAATACATCTTCCAACCGTTGATTTTCAGGGCACATGTTAGTTTTCAGGGGAGTACATGCGAGCATCTGTGTTTTTGTTGGCGATAACTTGCATGGAAAAGGAAAGTCATTATCCCAACCACCTCGAAAGGGACATTTTAGTTACTTCCAGTTGCTTTTCACAGGCACTATATAACATACTGTAGTTTGTATGCCTATACTAAAACCTATATTTCTTCAGATATAGCATGATATCTTAATGTAAGTTACACTTCGACTTCAAAGAAGAGCATGTGAACATGGAAGCTAAGTTTCATAGAATTAAAACAAAGAAGCTTCAACCTTCAAAGTGGCATCAATTTCTTCAAATTCCAAATCAAGAAACACATCCAAGAACGGCGAAGAAATCATTGGAAAAAACACTTTCTGTAATGTTTCTTTGTTTTAACCATGCATCGAATTGTGTACTGTATTGAAAAAAACCGACATCTTCAGAGATTAAGTTCCAACAGGTCGAAATGATTGTGTTTGAACATATCATCCACCCATGCAGGTCGCACAGAGGCGCCTCCTTGTCATCATTAGCACCTTCTGCACGCCATTTGGCACTCACTTTGCCATCCTGCAAGTCGAACTTGAAAACGCAAGGTCTTTCATGCTTGGATAAAGGCTGAAATGCTGCGTCTTTGAGAGGTCTTTGATCTGCACATTGTTTTGGAATGTCTATTCGGTTCATAGGTCACGATCTTAAGCAAAGGTGAGATGCAGATTCTTGTCATCTAAATCTTCAACCTTTATAGTCCTGGCCTTGAACGAATCTAGAGCGGTAAACATATGTCCATGCTAAGAATCAAATCAATCTGCAAATCTGCAATAGGCCGGGCCTCAAGCCCGAAAGGAAATGAATTCTCAGAGAGTTTAGCAACGTGAGTTTCAGAGAGTGTATATCCCATAGGATCCATGTATAGTATATTTACTAACATTTATATACCATAAAAATCAACCAAATGTAGGCAAATAGATCATTCATGGATCCTATGGGATATGGTGTTTTTTCAATCCAAACAAACGAAGAGTTTCAACCTGAATCATCACCACAGTTGACCGACTCAGGTTGTATCACCAAGACAGTTGGGTTGCTTAGATCTTCGCCAGTTTTTTGTTTGGACAAACGATTTTGGGCAAAGAATCCCATGGAAAAAAATCAAAAACAAGAAACATATACACAAAGTAATAGAGTTGATATCCATAATCGTATATAAAAATAAGAAGTATATACAATTTGCAACAATCTTTGTGCGATACAATATATAGAATATCTTGTTGTACTGTTACTGTGGGGGGGGGGGCGGGTCCAATATATCATCCTACATTTACATAACTGAACATTAATATCTAAACTCTAAACTCTTCAAAAAAAGACTGACTTAATTTGGGCAACAACTCCTCCACCACAAAAAAAAACAGGAAAAACACTTCCAAGAGAGGTCCTCCAATTTCAATTTCAAGACTCGCGTGGATGCCACTTCTGCATCTGTCATGGGTCGTTGACTTTCTTTTGAAAAACCTACCTGTTCAGAGCGTTGGGAGCCCGGAGTGGTGCGATTTCCAAAAAAGCTACGCGACGTCCTGTGGATGTTTTTTGTTAGGGTGGATCATTTCCCAAGGTCTGTTTTTGTGTTTTAGTGGTGAACAATATCAGAGGATCCATGTATGGTATATTGACCTAGATTTAGAATAAAAATCAACCAAACGTAGGCACATATACCATACATGGATCCTATGGGAATGGACTTTGAGGGTATTTTTTCAAGATTTTATCAACTCCGGGCATTGCTCCCAATATGCAAATTTCCAAGTATAAGGGATAATACCGTTGATGAGTCAGAAATCCTATTAACCAGCCCACAGGATCCATGTATGGTATATGTTCCTACATTTAAAGTTGCATTTACCATCATTTACCATAAAATCAACCAAACGTATGGATCCTATATGGGCAGGATATCGGTTGGTAGTTTATCCCATTCTTTTTCAGGGTTTGATTCAAGAGATTTCTTCCATCAACGGTACTGCCGAACAAAAGAACCATTCGGTACAAAATTCCAAGAAAGTTACAACACACCCCTGGAGCACAACCCAGGCAATCCCCCTACCCAACTATGAAAGGATTCCCTTTACAATGTGTTGGTAAAGGTTTAGGGGTGTGTTCCAAAGGCGTGTTGAAACAACCTTCGAAAAATGGTCAAAATGCTCCACCTGATTTGCTGCATGATCCACGATGATGTCAAGGGCATCCCACTTGCCAGCATCCAACACTTCCTTAGGCATTGACATTATGGTTAACATGGGGAAAAAGTAAGGTGCAACACGATGGGAATGGTGATTCCACCAACCTAATTTGAAGAGATGAAAATACCTATAAGACTTATAACTTGTAGGTTGGAAGTAGTTGCAAGTGAAATTTAAGTTAAAAGATCGCAGTCCTATACAAGTATGGTTTAAAGCAAAACTGTGTGCTGAAATCCGGTGGTTCATGTCGGCATTTCCGTCGGCATTTCCCATGTCATGAACTATGTATCTCCAAAACTGTTTTGAAAGTCTGATGTCATCCTCTCAATATGTATATATATATATATCAAAACAAAGTTGCTTTTTTGGTTACTGCTCCTGTAAGGCTGATTATCATCTCAGCATATTATGAAACTACAATCCTATGATTTAACATGGCAGCATAGGTACAAATGCTACGTATTATGAAATAACTTGTCATTCATGAATCTAGGAATCTGTCTGGCCAAATTATAACCCATAGGATCCGTGGGACTGGCATATTTACCTACATGAATGCTTGATTTTTATTGTACGTGTAGGTAAATATACCAGTCCCATGGATCCTATGGTCCTATGGGTAATATTTCACCAAGCTAGATTTCCCTGAAAGAATGGAGATCGATTTCCCTTTCAAACAGCTACCTTGTGGGGCTTGCGAGGTCGTGTTTTTGGTCGCGATGAAATTGGACCAGAAATCTGTGAAATATTCGGGTGGAGGGACCGCCAAGGTGCGTAAACAAGCACTTTTTTGTGTGTTTTGTTTGCTCTACTAGGGTGTCCATGGTACTTAGTAAATGGATTATAACCCCTATATACTGTACGTAGGTTGTAAGTCCCCCAAATAGGTTATAAACCAACTTACTAACTATTTACTAACTTCCATGGACATCCCAGTACGTTATGATTAGTCACATATCCAACATTTTCTAGCGCTGAGACCAAGTGATGTTCCCTCACTCCGTTGTGAGTGTAAAGAACTTTGGAAGTACAACAGGATTGGAATGATTCTCAGCTGTGTTAAGGTACTTAAGATCTCTGAACCCTAATTTCCAGCCGTGAGGAACGAAAAAAATAAATAAAAAATAAAACATGTTTCCGACTTGGGTCTTTTGGTTGATGTGGATGTTTATATCCTCTGCTCCCCATTCCACCCTTCTTTTGTTGTTGGGGAAGAGGTGTTCATACTGGTCGATGGATCACTTGTCTCAGTCACGCTGGAAGGTTGTTATGTGCCCAACGTGTTCATCAGGGGGTGATACCCCTACTTGGAGTCGGAGGATCATCCCACTTAGTAAGTGGCTAATAACCATGGTTAATAAGTCCCCTAAAAGATCGGGTTGTGGGACCCCTTTCAAATGGCAGAACTTCATGGCTTATTTTCAGGGGGCCCAACCTAACCACGTATCCCAAGTCCTGGGAGCCCATCCTCCAAGTAAGAGTTCCAAGTGATCAAAAATTGCGAATGCCAAGGGCTATCCGTAAAACCCCCCCCCTCCCGGGATGCAAAAAGTCGTCACAAAAATGAAGGGTGTTTTAACGTTTGGGAAAACTCCGGCGCCACACAAAAAATGGTGGAATGTCAAATCCTGGTGGTGACGAGCCAGCATCCTGCGGGGGAAAACTTACCCAACTTCTAACGACGTCACAAATCCTTACCGAAAGATGGGCCCCGGATGCAGTTATAAATGGGTAACTTAACCCCTCTAAATGGCCGAAAATAAATGGCTGACCCCATAGGATCCATGTAAGGTATATTTGCCTACAAGTGGTTGATTCTTATGGTAAATGTAGCTACATATACCAGTCCCATGGATCCTATGGGAACTGGAGGAGTTATATTTCACTCCATGTATAACAGTGAAGCGATCCTTAGGGGCCCACCTCGTGAGGTTGGGGAAATCACCTGAACATTCCGTAGGTTTGTCGCAGGGCCCCGTGGGTTTCGGGCCTCGGGGTATCATAAGATCCGAGTATCTTCTGCCTTTCCATGTACCACCACACAGCGATAGTTCATGCTGGAATGCATGCCTGCACATCAGGAGGTTCCCAACTTTTAGGAGAAGCATATATGTTTGCAGTCATACTGTTGATGGAAGAATTCCTGCACCAGTTGAGGTTGGTAGGTTATCCCATTATTTAAGGTTTTATGCATCCCTGGTGGTGCAGGAATTCTTCCATCAACAGTACCTGCTAGTCGGTGGTTTCAACCCATTTGAAAAAGATTAGTCAAATGTCAAATTGGATTGTTGCTCCAAGTAGGGTGAACATGAAAACGACTTGAAACCACTAACCTGTAGGTCTGCATTGCTTGACATAAAATCCGCGGTTGAAGTTAATCTCTTAGAGGAAACGGACTTCGATGAAAGGACCTTAATCGCCTTAACCCATCACATAGGCAATGCTAAGAGCAGCTCTTCAAAAACAAAAAAGTCATGTTAACACAAAAATACCTCATCTACACCACGTATGTAATTGGTGAGGAACTTAGGCAAGGTTCCTGTAGTTCACGAAGCTTACTACGTAGTGGTTTACTGCATGAAGTTACGTTTGCATACTCCTGACTGGCAACAATTAACAATTCATCTGCCAAGCCAAACGCTGCTTCTTCCCAAAGAAACAATTAAGTCTTGCTGGGCAATGTATTTGCTGTTGTTGTTATTATCACTGCCACTGTTGTTCTTTGATTTTCTTCCTTCCTGGTTGCTGGGGAAATATGAATACCATCATCATTGTTTTAACCATCACCGTCACAGTACAGTGTTTTCAACGGGTGCATTCCTGTTCCAGCACATGTTACATTTGCATATCATATTAACATCATTTCGTTCGCTGTGTCACATCTCTCTTGTAGTGGATAGTGGAAAGTAACGATTAATAAGGGACCCTTAAGCAAGCACTAAGAATATAGGAAACAAGATTTGACAGGCATTGTGGGTGAAGCATACCCCGAACTTTATACCATATTTCATCATGTCTTGTTACTTGTTGCTTATTTGTTTTCAAATTGTGGGCAAATACAACATTGAAACACAATACAAGACCACAACTCAAAAAATGCTTCAATCCAACACGTACCCTCCCGGGAACTAACATGTCCCCTACCAAGGCATGTTTGAGTCCATGACTTTCCTTTTCCTAAGGTGGGATATGTTAGTTACCTAGAGGGTAGATCTGTCTGGCGAAAATACAATATTTCACGAACCTCCGCTGGTAACATTTTCACGAACCTAGATTTCCCTGAAATAAGGGGATTTCCCTCCCTTAGTTACCTATTTTAGGGGCCCAGGTCGCGTGAGGTCGCTATAATTTGACCAGATCTGTGTGTATTTTTGTTGTCTTTTCTTCTATAAATCAAACCCGTCCTGAACGCGCCAAGACCAAGCCGTCTTCCAAAGTCACGCAGAAGCACACATCCACACTTCCTCAACGTCAAAAAAATACCCGAAACGTCCTACAAAAAATGGACCACCCAGGGATGTTGATCATTTTCCCATAGGTATCCGAAGACCGACCCCTCAAAACTGACTCTTTTGAGGACCAAACCCCCTACTACAAGGTCAAACACTCTTCCATTGGAGGGTCCAATCGCTGAGCTTTTACAAAACACACTAAAATAGTACCAGGTGGAAATGCTCTATGTGTGTGTTCTTCCCCTCCAACTCCTTCTATGACAGAGATACACTCCCGGAATCGTGTGTATCTGCTTGAGTTTGCGACTGTTTGATGCTTGGAAAGAGTAAAAACTTATTTTGTTTCGAAATGCTGAATTTCCATAGCAAACTTGGGTAAAAAGTCACCCCAACAAAAACAAAATCCAACCTAAGTCTCTTCAATTGTTGGTTGTTTAATACTGGTTGTTTAATAGGGACCCAATGGTCTACTTGAATCCCCACAAAACTGGGAAGTATAATCCCTATACCCTCAACGTCACCAGGTCTTTTTCGATTGCTCAAATGATTTGGTTAATAAGGGTCACAAAAAAGGACACCAACACAAACAATGGCCATTTCTTCCATCAACAGTATCCTGCCATATCCTGCATGGACAAATCTGGGGTCCCACCAGTGAAATATAGAAAATCTCATCCCAAGGTGGGCCCTAGATAAGTTATAAATGGAGTTGCCTTATAAATGGCCTTATAAATGATAAATGATAAATGGGTAACTGGTTAACCCCTATCAATCTAGTTATAACCTATTCTTAACTGGATCCGGGGGCCCACCGGGAGCATTTTGGGGGCTAAGGAAAGCCCATGGGTTTTTTAGGATACACTTTTTCAACAACCTGAGAGTTCAGGTTAAAACGGGTGGTAGGGATTCCAAAAAAAAACATTGAAGGCAAGGGTCACTATACGTGGTTTTTCTAAGCAGGAAAAACACTGCCAATTGAATGATTATCTAGTTGGTGGTTTCAACCTATTTGAAAAATATTGGTCCAAAATGGGAATCTTCACCAAATAGGGGTGAAAATAAGAAATATTTGAAACCATCACCCAGTTATATACTACCGATCCCACCGTTTACTGCAGGCTGGAGGTCCTGCGAATCTCCAAACTCTCAGGCTACTGTTGATGATTGTTCAGAAATCTGATTTCATCACCACGTACCTGGACCTTGCCAAATGCTTCCGTTACAGGGTGTTCCCATTCACCATCCCTTAGGGTTTCTTAAGGGACCCCTTGGAAGGTGCTGGTATGTTTAGATATGAAATCCTACAAAAGCCATAAGATACTCAGGGATACTCTTGCTCCTATAATGAAGCCCTGGAATATGAATGGTTTGTCTCCGGGGAACGTTTTCCACTTCCATGATTTTTTGGGATGAAGAGTACCCTCCAGGGAACGAACACATATCTCACCATAGGAAAGGAGAATCATCGACTCAAAAGTGCCGGCTGGGATGGGGGATAAGTTCCCAGGAGGATAACGGCTTCCAGGAGTATTATCCATATCAATGTGCAAGCTTTCATCAAAAGTATGCACTGCTAGGGTGTCCATGAAAGTTAGTAACTAGTTAGCAAGTTGGTTTATAACCTACTTATGGGACTTACATCCAACTTATATAGGGGTTATAATCTAGTTATTAAGTACCATGACCGCCCCAGTACTCTTTGTTTTGCTGAGATGTTCATAACTTTGGTTTCCCAAGGAGCCATTTCGCAAAAGACCAGCACTCACATGTCCGTGTATATATAAGATCTCTTCCTTTCCTCAGTAGTTCGATTGCATTTCGGGGCCAGGGGTCTTTTCTGGGGGGTTCAGAATGGCAACAAAGGGAACTCGGCTCAAAACTGATGTAATCAAGACTAGTTGGTGGTTAAACCAACCGATTTGAAAAATATGATCGTCAAATTGGATCATGAATCCCCAAGTATGGGTGAAAAGTCCAAAAATATTTGAGTTGCCACCACCTAGAAGATGACAGATGATCAAGTTGAGAATAGTTGATTACCCTCCCTGAAACCACCATAGCCCGTACTGTTTGGCCTTTTTTGGATGGTCTATCTTTAGAGGCGCCCTCCTAGGAGCAGTGGTAAATGAAGGATTAACTAGGGATCTCCGGATGTAAAAATGAAAGCCTCCTGGTGTTTGCCCAAATTATACTGTTACCCTCCCTGAAACTAACAGTTCGCACCTGAAAATAGGCCTTTTGCCCCAAAAGGAAATACATCTTCCAACCATCCATTTTTGGGGGCTATGTTAGTTTCAGGGAGGGTACATGGAGAAATCGTGACCCTATTGTAGGTTTGAATGAAGTATCTACATCACATCATATATTTACACAACTAGCATCAGCAAATCCATGTCCATCCCACCATGTTTTCCACATACAGGGTTGACTCTTTTTTTGTTGGAGTACACAGAAGACATTGAAAAAATTAGTTTGTTAGACAAACTAGGTGATATGCTGCCCAAAAACTCCAGAATGGTATCTATCATTGAAATTATGTCAATGTCAATCATGGCCAATTGGGATGAACAAATCATTGACTCATAGACTACAGGACAAAAAAAAATAGATAATGTTAACATTTGTTGCACCGAATCATCTCAAAAGACTATTCCCCTGGGTGCCCAAGAAAATCTTAACCTATACTGCAGTGGCAACAACACCCTTGCTACAATCTAACTTTAGTTCAATCTAGTCGTTTAATAGGGATCCTCCTCATAATCCTTGTCTGACTGGGTAGAATCGTTACAACCTCTTGTAGTTGTATAAACAAAATAGATCTCCACCCTCTTACGTGAACTTTTCCTTACCATATCATCCCGCCAAATAAAAAACACCTTCAAACAAACACCTTGCCTTCCAAAAAACATAACTACTCTATATTATATATGGGTGTTTCCTTAAATGCTGGTACCCCCGAAACACCCCAAAATGATCATTTTTAGTAGGATTTTCCCATGGTTGTTGGGTACCACCATTTTAGGAAACCCCCATATTCTTTCTTGAATATATTTTTTCGCTGTGTTTTGCTTCAATGGTTTTCGGTTAATTTTCCCCCAAGAGTCTGCCATAAATCATGGGGCTTACCTTCACGTGCCCTTCCGCATCCACAAAGGCCTGTCATCACGGCATTCACGTGTTCCCTCCTTGTCTTATTTTCTTGACATTGAAATTAGGCCTGCCAGAAGATGAAAGTTCCAAAATATGTCATGCATAAATGATAGAGTTTGTTCAGGAAAAAACATATGTATGAACATGACATGATCATGCCCACCGAACATGGAGATATAATTCAAGCTTGGAGAGCATCACTGATTTGAATCGATTGACAAGTATTCCAATCACCGACGCCCTTGGGAGTGAATCCTAATTGAAGCTTGGACGGCAAATTCCATGGATCATATGTGCTAGGATGGCCCCCACAGGATGTAAGTCATGTAAGTGGTGAGTTAAGGAAAGTAAACCAAGCCATTTAGTACTAGACTAACTCTACTTAAGGGGACTTTCGAATCACCATGGTTATTTAGGCCAACTTACAAGTCATTGGATGATCCTCCAAGTACTAAAAAGACCCCATGATCTCGTCAACCTGCAAAAATACATCTTGCTCCATAAATCCAAGGTACCACATGTGCTATGACTGCGGCATCCAAAATGTCTGCCACCATTTGCTTATCATAACTTCCACGTTTCTTGGAACGGTGCAACTTGTTCAAATCGCTGGTAGCATAGCTACAGGCCATCGCCAATACCAAGGGCCCAAGGGCCACCAAGGTTTTGCCAGATAAAAACGTGGCTCTTTTAGTAAGGGCAGAAACACTTGAGACATAAAATGCCGATGCAGGCAGGCTAACCGAGCAGTTTTCGACCCAGCTTGGAGATTCTTCAAATACATCTAAGGTGTTAAAAAAAACATATGCAAGAACAAAAACACATTGAAATTCGTACATCTGAGGTTTCAAAAAAAGACAAATTAATGCAAATATAGGTATATATACGGATATACTGACTATATAGATATATATTTACAATTATATACATATTGTACATTATAAAACTATATGTATATATATATATGTTTCAAAACCAACACACCTCTGGGACCCGACATAACCTCTCAAAGTACCTTCTAGTAGGACCGATAGTTATTCAAAGGACATCTTTGTAGGGTCTACTGTCTACCCACTAAAAATTACTCCCCCGAAAACTAACAGCAAACGCCCCTCTGAAAATGTATTGTTGGAAGATGGGATGAACTTGTTCATGATTTAGTTGACAAATATGTTCCCCAACTAGTTTCGTCTCCCCCGAAAAAATGCAAGATGCTTCATTTCCTTTTGACATGGTGCCTTCTTGGGGGGACATTCCTTCATAATTCGGGGGAATTGGAAATACATGTAACCCCAAAAAAACACACCCCCAACAAAACTTGGCTGCAAATATACATCTTTCTCCAAAGTAAAGGGTTTACCTATAGAAAATCCTAGAAAAAAAGGCTCCTCTGAGAAGCGGATCCGAACAACACATATCATCAACTCTTGCTATAGTTGAAGCTGACCCCCCCCCCAGCAATCAACACATCTTGTTGTTTTTGTTCTGAAAGAGTGGTATATATCCCAAACAGCTTTAATTACAGGAGCTGGTTTTTTGGGGTTTAGACATGTCTTGAGAAAAGTGTGTATATGTTAGATATTTTTTATGTTGACCCAAAACAAATTGCTGATACGACGATACGATCAGATGTGCTGATCCAACTCGAAACCTCGCCACATTGCTCCTGTTGCTTCCTATTTTTCTGGCCAAGTTGACAAAATTTCACCAACCAGGATTTGCCTGAAATAAGGGGATTTCCCTTATTACACCACCATTTGGGAGTGCAGGTCGTGTGAGGTCGCTATGTAATTTGAACAGTTTTTTGTTGCAAGGGATTCTAGATAGCCTGATCGCTCCCTGTCAAGCACACAGCTACAAGGTGGGCCGTCTTAATCGTTATATATAAATGGATTGAAATAACTCCCAAAAGTAAAATAACCACAGTTTACCCATGTATTAATTTTTGGCCATTTAAATCATTTAAAGGAGTTATTTCACCTTTATTTATATCTGGTTCTTCAGGCCGACGTGGTCGGATGTTTGGTGATTCTTGGTGATATAAAGATTGAGCTTCCCCAACGTGTTTCGAAGACTTGGAGCATCGCTCTTGTCCATGACATTGACGCGAAGATGATCCAACTGGTGAAATGCGGAAAGGCGGATGGGTTGGTCAGGGAAGTTGAAGATCAAGATCTGGTTGGTGGTTGAACCAACCCTGGCCCCTTTGAAAACTATTATACAGTCAAATTAGTCATCTTCCCCAAGTTTTGAGGTGAAAATAACATATATTTGGAACCACCACCTAGAGATAGGAGCTACAACCTGAAGCCTTACCAAGTGAATACACATCCTTTGGTAAGAGAGAAGTTGGTTTCATGTTTCGCATGTTGAACATGTTCAACATCTATTAACATCCCTGTTACTAACAGCTCGCCCCTAAGAATTGGTAGTTGAAAAACTACTTTTCTTTTAGGGAAAGCCTAGTTTCAGGGATCTAAGTTTTAGGGATGGTAAAGGAAGCTGAGTTGTTGGTGAATACGAATCTGACATCTGAAGCCTATTTGAAGGTACGTATGTAAGAAAACAACAATGAACTCCCAAAAGAAAAGGGCCACAGAAATCTGGTTGCACATACCATCATACCACATCTTCCACATTTTTTGGAAAACACTCGTTTTTTGAATGCAGCTAAAAACCAACTTGTTGAAGTCTTTGAGTCTGGGAGAGCAACAAAATAATTTCAACCAAAATGGCAATTTGTTTGCCCCTCCCTGGAAACTAACAGCGAAAAAACGCCCCTGAAAAGAGGCGATTTTAAGGGTCCCAAAAGGAAAGTGATCATCGTATTCCAACACTCCAATTATCAGGTCTTAGTTTGTTAGTTTCAGGGAGTGGTACCATGGCTTCGGAATGCCCTGTCATCATGACCTGACAAGCTTTTCCTTGGGAAAACATGCTGAGTGAAAAATTTCGGGTGAACCCCAACGTCATTTTCATGGGACCGGTGGGACCTACGAGTCATCCAGTCAAATGTGTTTGTGTGTATCTGAAAACTTGGGAGTAAAGCCAAACAAGCCATCTTTTTTTTGTAGTATGTTTTTTTTTGGAAATATCACCCATATATCTTGTTTGATCTTTTTTTGTGAGATCTCTGGATCAAGTCAACACCCTTCTATTTAAAACCAGCAGCATCCAAACTTTGTTTCAAAAGGAGAGGTTGGCATAACTCATTCATATGGGGTTTTGATCATGTTGGGGCCAATTATATCTCAACAGTTGTATGGATTGTCTATGCATCATCCTGATTTGAACAAGACATATCCTCCGGTAAACTAACATAGCCATAGAAATCCCCAATTTTTCTTGGTAAGCGCCATCGCAGTGGTTGATGTTCCATTGCTACGTTGCTTTACCGGAGTGTATGTCAGCTCATTTTGGGATCCACATTGCTTTCCAGAAAAGTGTTCACCCCCAAAACCCTCGCATTTCCTGACAACATGTCGAAGAGGTTTAGAGATGTTACCCTCCCTGAAACTAACAGCTCGCACCTGAAAATGGATGGTTGGAAGACAAGCCTTTCCTTTTGGGTTTCGGCCTATTTTCAGGAGCAGACTGCTAGTTTTAGAGAGTTACACTCCTGCACTCCACAAGAAAGACCTGACACCTTGCCAAAGATGATCATCTTCCAAGCCGCATCTTCTAGGATTGTGGGAGGCTATATTCATTTTAAGTTATCACACGCTCCACAAAACTAACAGTTTGCCCCTGAAAATAGGACGGGCCCCAAAAGGAAAAAATGTCTTCCAACCATCCATTTTGAGGTGCTATATTAGTTTCAGGGAGGGTAATTCAATGTAATTCATGACCAAATGTTCTGTGTATATCTGGGAACCGCGAATGTCAAATGTTCAAATCCAAATTCGCAAGATTCAGGAAACCCCATTGGAGAAACGTGTCAAACAAAACTTGGATTTGCTTGTTTGATGCTTGGACAAAATATATATATATATATATATGGTGGTTTACCGAAACAAACATCGCCAAAAAAAAAACATATCCAAGAAAATGGAAAATCCCACACCTCATTGATATATACAGCGAAGGATTTGTCGTTGCTCAAGAAGATGCCCCGTGCATCAGGCCTATGGAGGTGTGGAAACACCACGGCAGGCACTGTGGAGGTGGCTACTGGCTCATGAGTAGATATGTCAAGTTACGTATTTTTTCGATCGCCATTTGAAGTAAACCAAACTAAGAGCGATCCGTTTTTAACATAACCTTAACCACCCATGGCGATCCCATCTATAACCTCTACAGGGGGGCGATAACCCGACAAAAAAACTCGCAAACATGAGTCGCAGCTAACTTCAACTGCGTATAAGTCGCTCTGACTTGGACCTGGGACTTGTCAACATTCAACCTTTTCCATCGGTCATAACAGGACTGAAAGATATGAGTGAAGAATTGGTGTTTTATCTTCATAGTGCCAGGGTCTTTCTCAACTCCTTCATAAACGCATCCCACCTTGACTAGGAAATCCTTATACTGTGTATATAAACCCCTACTCTTGGGTTGATGACCATCTCCTATGTTTTGAAGGCAAACTAGTGGGAGTTGATCGACCCCTTCGCACATAATATGACACATCGGGTTCTAAACCAGCTCAGCATCCTGGAAGAATACATCGCCAAGATATTTTTCGGCAAAGAACTGGCAAGAACATCAGAAAGAGGGGGTCCTAATGGTCTGGGAAGGGTCTTTCCAAAAATGGATTCCTTGACTTAATTTATATATTTGATGTTCTTGTTTTTTTCATCTTTTCAAACACTAACCGGTTTTCGCAAATTAAATCAAAACCCACACCCAAACACCCCCACCCCTACGTAAGTAACACTAGCACATGTAAGGTTGAGCTTCGGATGGCCCGCACCAACAAAAAGATGTTTTTACCAAAAATCCTGGTGATGATCCAGGAATCTTTCGGCCCAAGGCACCAATTCATGGCATAACCAGAAGATACTAAAACCTCGGTCGATTGGTGGTTGGTTGAACCAACCCATTTGAAAAATATGTCCTCGTCCAAATTGGATCATGAAACCCCAAGTAGGGGAAACCGAAAATACTTGAGTTGCCAACACCCAGAATATCATTGTCATCAACAAATTCAGGTACCTAAAAAGAAAGAATCCTCACCTAAGTTGTATGGAACAAAGGCCTATGTGAGGGAAAACCCACCCCACAAAATAGCCGTAAATAAGGTTCAGGGAATCCTTCATTTTTAGGAACCTGAAATTCTTGGTGACATTGTTATCATTTTACTCTGTAAGACTAACAGCTAAAGCCCCTGAATATAGGCCGAAACCCCAAAGGAAAATAGCCTCCCAGCCACCATATTTAAGGGGCAATGTAAGTTTTGGGGAGTGTATATCCCATGGCAATGAGTGATGGCAATGTATATCCCAGATTGCAATGAGTGAAGGACATGTAAGTAGGATGCTCCTCCTCCAACAATCATAAATCCACCATGCATGAAGATGTATTTCCTATTGAACATTTCCAACCATCATGGAAGTTAAAAGCGACAAGTTTGGAGATTAAACTCATCCTCCAGGAGTCTGGATTCCATGTCGCATTCACGGGACGATGGTTAATGTTTACCTACATGGATGGTTAACGTTGGTTGGTGTTTTATTCATACATAAATTGATCTACAACTATCTATAGTAATCATATGCAAATATCTATATATATATGTATGTGTATGTATGTATGTGTGTATGTATGTATGTATGTATGTATGTATGTATGTATGTATGTATGTATGTATGTATGTATGTATGTATGTATGTATGTATGTATGTATGTATGTATGTATGTATGTATGTATGTATGTATGTATGTATGTATGTCATACGTCATGTTTATAGACTAAGTAGACGACCTTGTCGCAATAGAAGTGTATAATGCTTTTGAGTTTGACATAAGGCTGAAGCGGGAATGTTCCAGCACATTTGATCCTTGCAAAGAAATTTTATGGAAAAGCACACGAGCAGTGATCAAAAACCCTCTTATTTTCTATTATACTGGTGGTTGAATTGGGATCCTTGTAATGGTTTACTATAATCCCCACGGAATGGGATAGTATAATTCATTGCTCACATGGACAGCATCTAATCATCTAACTGAACACTGAACAATTGGCATTTTGAGTTAATTCTCCGATAACAAGAAACCATCTACAGAGTTGTTTTTGTTTGTGATCATTACCCATAGAATCCATGTATGGTACATGTACCTACATTTACCACAAAAGTCAACCAAATCTAGGTAAATACACCATACATGGTTTTTAGGTATTACGGCCAAAAACAAAAACACCAGATTTTCTGTTTTAATTTTTGCATGACACAAGAACAGGAAACAACATAAAATTACAGCTCCGATCCTGATCAAAAACAAATTCCACTCGCCAAACAGCAACATTTTCAACATTGGGTTCTTTCTGCAAGGTGGGCCCCTACGATCGTTATAAATGGAGTTATAACTCCTCTAAAAAGGGTTATAACCCCAGTTACCCATTTATAAGGCCATTTAAAAGGGTTATAACTCCATTTATAACTATCTTAGGGGCCCACCGTGTATTAAGCTTCCAAACAGAAGAGTCAGGTTCTTCGAACAAAAATCCTGCTTCGTGCAGTTTCCCCTCTTCTTCAGGACCTCAGAAACGTCGAAAAACTGAAGCGAAAGGATCTCCTTGATCTCCCTTCAAAGGGGCGAAAAAAACAGGAAAAAGCTAGCCAAACTCAAACAGGTAAGTGGTTACAATCTCTGAGAAAGGTGTGTGTATACATATAAATATATATATATATTGTAAATACGGTGTATATATATATATATCTATTTATTTACACGCCTGGAACCCAAATGGCCCTTGTTTGAATGGAAAGGGCCTTCTCTTGGAGGGTTCAAACCCCCAAAACAGAGCACAAACAGGTTCCAGGTATATAGTATCAGTATATACATATTATTACATATGTACATATTTATGTACTAAGTTATTTTAAACAAAAAAACACACACAATATACGCCGCCATTTTCACTCTTACACCTCAACATTTGTGAACGTTTTCACAAAAAAAAACGAGGTTTTGCTGCCAACTTCCCATCCCTTTAAACAATGCGGGTACCCGGAACAACTGGATGGAACCAGGTAGCTGGGAACCTTGTTTGATCCCTTGGGGGTTTGAACTTTCTCCAAACAAAACAAGGCCATTTTTCCATTTGATAAACTAAGGGGGTCATTTGAGCAATGACAATTAACAGGGCCCCTGGTTGTTTAGGGGATTTGTTGGAGATGACAAACTACCCAGTTTATATAGGGATTAGAATAAACCATGACATAAGGATCCCTATTAACCAACCAGGATTCAATGGAAAGTAGTATTTTTTTTTGTTATGGCTCATTTAAGGTTCCAGGTATATATAGAAATCTGTTGAGTCTTCACCTAAAAATCCAATGATATCAGAGTACATAGACCCACCTTTCATAGACACCGGACCGAGTCATCTCATCCCAATGAGAAACTCCTGTTTTTGGGAATTCCTTCGAACATTTCCATGAAATTTTCGGAAGATTCGTAATTTCAAATTCCTTACTACTAACAGGTTGGATGTCACCCCCACAACAACAAAAGAAAACGACCCAAACATGTTGGAACATCTTTGGAACTTTTTCCAGTTGGTGGTTGAACCAACCCATTTCAAAAATATAATATAATCATCAAATTGGAACTCTTCCCCAAGTAGGGGTGAAAATAAAACATATCTGAGTTGCCACCACCTAGGTTTTTTTTGTAAAACCAGCCAACCCCCAACTGCTCCGGGAAGATGTTTGGAACTATTTTTTTTGTATCCGGATTTCCTGCAAAAAAAGAAAACTTAGTGGAACAAAACGTTGAGGTTCCCTGCTGGCACCCCCGGGTTTAGGAACATAGCTATCCGAGCCGGGCAGTGGTATATAATCTCCCTGGGCAATCGGGTTGTTTTGGTGTTCAAGGCCATGAGTTGTAGGGGTCTTATGGGTTCTTAAGGGGGGGTGTTCAAGGCCATGAGTTTAGTAGAGTTCTTATGGGTTCTTAAGGGTCCCGCGGTGTTCAAGAAAAGGAGGGTAACTGGGGAACTTTCAGGATTTCTGGGGAAGATTGGGGGTTAGGGAACATTAGGGAAGATGAGGGGAATCACCACCACCCCCTTAAGAATCCTATTAACACGGGATGGAAACAGGAAAACCTGGAATGACTGGCTGGAAATTCCACCACGCTGGAAAATCCACCACGAGTGATGGCAATGTGTGATGGCAATGACTATCCCAGATTGCAATGAGTGATGGAAATGTAAGTGGGATACTCCTTCTCCAACAATCATAAATCCACCATGAATGAAGATGTATTTCGCCCATGGAAAATGAGGGGATTTTCCAGCTAGCCATGTTAGGGGATCTCAGGGGTGTAATCTTTCCAACAATCATGGAAATGAACAAGAATCTGAAACCTTCTCGTCCACGTCCCCTATAAAGCAAATGAAGCTGAGCTGAGGTGGTGAATGATGCCCTGGTAGATTTTTGCACCCTTGGATTATCAATGATCTTATTATACCCATAGGATCCATGTATGGTACATTTCCCTACATTTGGTTGATGTTTATGGTAAATGTAGGTAAATATACCATACATGGATTCTATGGGTTATGGTTCATGAAAATTCACCCATCTGTTCAATGGTGGCTTTTGATTCCTGTAAAAGGTGATAGGTGGCAAAGGGCTCCCCAGAAGGCAATAAAAAAAGTGGAATACATTGCCTTCTGGGGGGCTATATGCTACCTACCACCTTTTATGGGAAGCAGAAATAACCATTGATCTGTTATCCCGGCAGTGAGCCTATGACTACCCAGTAATTTCTTATGTTTAAGAAGTGTCAACGCCATTGTGTGGCTGTTCAAAGTGGCCGCTTCCGGTGGAATGGTCATCCAACTGTTGGTATAGGAAATCCTTATAATGGATACATACGCCCTCTCGAGTTGATAACCATGCGCTATCATATGGAAGCAATGGGAGTTGATGGACCCTATGACTCAATGTGGTTGTGACTCAAACTTTAGGATGCCCCCCCAAAAAAAACATCTGAAGTTTGGATTTGCGACTGTAATGATGCTTGGAAATAATATTGAAAAATAATCTTCCAAATGGTGGTTTAAAGTTTAATGGTGATTTACCAATGGTAGCTAGTTGGTGGTTTCAACCCATCCAAAAAATATTGGTGAAATTGGATCATTTCCCCAAGTAGGGGTGAACATAAAAAATATTCAAAACCACCACCCAGAAACATATTCTTCAAAATGGTGGTAGTTTAATGGTGATTTACCCATGGGTAGAATCCGTACAAAAAGTTCACCTTAGAAAAACAAATCCAACCGAGACGTTGGTTTTGTGTGTTTCCTTTGGAAAGTTTCAGAGAAAACAATTGAGCTACGAAAAAAAACAAAAAAAACTCCTACTTTCCATCGAATCCTGGTTGATTTATAGGGATCCTTATATTGGCTTATGAAAATCCCCATATAATTGGGTAGGATTTCATCCCCTATACAACCTAAACAACCAGGGTTTTTTTCATTGTTCAATTGGAAACCAATCATCTCAAGAGAGCACAAGCTCTGAGAACAGCGCCCAGCTGTCAATCAGTGATTATTCAATTGGTAGCTGCTTGGATTCCACCCTAGAAACTGTCATGAAACCTCCGTCAACTTCGTTTCCCTAGTAGCTTCAATAACCACTGGCTGAAAAAAAATGAAACCATGCACCTACAAGGTGGGCCGTTGGCTCACAGCCGATCGTTGGATCCATGGAGTGACATTGATTTTACACCTTTTTTGATGGCTGTTAACATGAAAAAAATGGTACCTGTGGCTTATTTCACTCCGAAAGAAGTGAAGTTATGGGCCCCTGCGAAAAAAACTCTTTTTTTTCGACCCACCTTTGTATTGATTCAAACCTGCTCTTCCACCGGTCAAATCGCACCTCCAAAGTACCTTGCAAGGAAGACAAGACTTGAACCTCAAGGGCATTCAAGACTTGGAAGCGACTCATCCGCATGGGAATTTTTGACAATAGCCTAGATATGTTTCATTTTTAAAAAAATGGATACCATCCCCAAAACGAATAGCCATATTTCACAGCTAACAAAATGAAAGTTGCTTGCCTCATAAAGGAAATGGAATTAGTCTCGCAGGCACCACTTCTTTAAAAACGGCGTATTCGGCTGTTTGTTTCAGGGAGGGTGGTCCTGATTGATCACGTGCTTTTTTGTTGTGTCTTACTGCCGAAAATAACTTCCTTTATGGCTAGTCAACCTACCCGCCCCGAATGTACCCCCACCCCCAGAAATAAGGCCTCATTAAGCCCTGATTGTTTGAGGGGGTACGTCAGGGGGGGTTTGGTTGACCAGTCATCATTCCTGTTTTGTTTCTTATTGTGGAGGCTGAATCAAGCCATAAACGGTCTCTTGTTTTTAGAGGGGACTTTCCAGCAACTGGGACCTCGTCGTTACTTCACGGGTACTCTCCCTGGGATTTGTTTGTTACTTGTTCCCTGGATTTTGGATGGTCAAAAGTTGCAAACTTCTACCAACAAAAACCTTAAAATGGAGATCGGCAATATGGCAATAATATCTTGTATCTTACCAAGCTCCTATTCACGACTAGGAAATCCAGCGATCACCACCTCTGATTTTACATACAACTAACCTATCAAAGCAAAATGTATATATCACTTATATCACCACCATTGGATGTATGTATATATATAACTTATATAACCACCCTGGGATCCATTTTAATTATATGTAAAAAAACCCAAACCCTGGGATATTCAACACAAAAAAACATCAACAATGATATTGTTTCGCCTGAAAGTGTCTGATTCCTATCTGACATGCGGAAGGGGAATTTGTTGGATGTTGGGATCAAGATTCGCCTGGGAGGTTTGGCCAGGGAGAGCCAAAGATTCGGTCAATCAAGCCGGTGACCAATGTGACCATGACTCACCTTCAGTTGGTTGCTTAATACTGTTTTTTTTACTAGGGATCCTTATAAGGGTTTATTAATAACCCACATAACTGAGTAGATCTGGCTAGTATTTCATCCCCTGACCTTGACCATGACCATCACCTTTCAGCTTGGACCTCTGAGTTTCCCAAACAAGTTGTGTTTCTGCACTACGACGATCTTCACTACTGCATGCTGGTAGAAAACGTTGACTGGAGAGGTTGCGACTCACACGCACCGAGGCAAAGGCCACCCGATGTCCTGAGCCGCTGCAAAGAAGGGCCGAAATGGGAATTTTTCAGGGGAACCAACCCCCTTCCAATACCACAGTTTCCCTGCAAGAAACAAGGCCCTGATAAGGCCTAATTAGTAAAGGGACAATGGTGGTTAATAGTCCTTTAATAAAGGCTTACAGTATTTTTTTGGGGGGAAACGTGGGATTGGGATTGTTCCCTTGAGGAATTCCCATTTGTTGGGATCAGTTCATGGGATATAAAGTTTTGTGGGCCTGGAACCGCAAGTTGCGGCTTAAAGGATGTGGTAACTGTTAGCTGTTTATGTCACACATGGTTGGGAGTAATTATAATATACAATTCTATATGATTCTAAAGATTAGAGCGTAATGTGATGTTTAAATCATACTATACATATGCAAGTATATATATATATACATACATATTAATATCTCAATGCACATGTACAGAGAGAGAGAGAGAGATACACACAAGCGCACGGGGGATTTGGGATGTATAGGGAATGCACAACTCGTTTAATATATGTTTTTGTTAGACCAAAACATTCTACGGAATGCAACTTGAAAAAACGTGTCCCATGTGATCTGTCCCAGCGCCAGCGTCTTCTCGCATATTGGTGGGCCAAGTTTACCAAGGTCTAACACTAAAACCACCCTGAGCAATGAAAAAAGGGCCCCTGGCTGTTTAGGGTACATATGGAAAAATACAACTTTATTACTTTCCGTTGAATCCTGGTTGTTTAATAGGGATGATCCTTATAAAATGGTTTATTATAGTCCCTATATAACTGGGTAGTTTGTCATCCCCTGTATATTCTAACCAACTAGGGATTTTTTCATTGCTCACCTGAAAATCATCAACGGAAGCAAATCCATCCCATTCCCATGAGCCGACGTGTCTTGTACCCAAAAAAACACCACCACCCCGCATGAACCATCCTGCGATGTCGGGAGGTATCTCCAACATCTTGGAGGCTGCTACATCTCTCCTAGCGACAAACACAGACTCGGGGAGAGAAAAAAACCGACCCCGGTCGATGTCGTTTTTCTTCTCCAACTACCAGGCCTATTTCAGTTTGCAGTTTCTAAGATTTGCTTGGACAAAATTTTCCAAAAATCGTCCCCTCAAATTATGGTGAGTTTAATGGTGATGAATCCCATGGGATCGAATCCCTAAACAAAACGTATCAAAGCCTTAGGGATTTTTTTCAAGAATTTTTAAAGCACCTGGGAAAATCCGGCCAGTTTGTGATTGGCACCATCTTTGTATGTTGAAAAAAAAACGCCTAAAATTTTGTGGGAATCCGAGAAACAAACATGGAAAAACAACCACTGCCAGCACTTTTTTAACAGCTTTCGGTTTCAGGGATGGTTATACATCCCAGGTGGTGCAGGATTTCTTCCATCAACAGTAGCACCTGAAAATGGATGATTGGAAGACTACTTTCCCCTTGTTTCCCCTTGTAGAGGCATATTTTCAGGTGCGAACTGTTAGTTTTCGGGAGTTTAATCTTTGTTGAAGAAGGAAAGTGATGGGTAATTCAATCGCCAATCCCCAAAATCTAAAAAAAAAACTGATCGTCCAAACGGAAAATCTTCGTCCAAAGATTTTGTAGGCGTTTTGGGGCAGAGACTGTTTCAAACAAAAATAGTTCAAAGCACCATCTATCACCATCTTTATCCATCTTTAATAGACGTTTTTCCCCATGAGACTCCGACTCAGCCTTTTCCAAGTGAAATCCATCTCAACCCATGGGTTTTGGTCAGAGTTTGTGAATGCAAATCGCCTGTGTACATCGTTGCCAGGATGTCTCAATCTGCGGGAGAAGCGGGAGGTTGTTGGTTGAAAAAACCGAGGCAGGCAACCTTAAAGTGGTATGGAAACAAAACAAGATCCTCATATGACATGATTTTGGATTTGAGAGTTGAAATCTGTTGAACTCATGAAAACTTAATTCAAGAATGAAGACAAACATATTATAAGACTTTTAAGTTGAATTGGCACTCACGGGGTTTGATGTTTCTCTTCTGTGAGCTTTTGGGCTTCCGGCCTAGCTTCCCCTTGTTAGCATCTACAAGGTGGGCCCAAAAACCCAGTTATATAAGTAGGGCTATAACTTCAGCTATAGGGGAGATACAACTGAATATAACCCCAGTTACCAATTGATAAGCCCATTTATAGGGGTTATAACTCCGTGTGTAACGGGATCCGAAACGCCCACCTTGTATCTTTAATCCACAGCTACTCTTGATCAGTGCCTGTGATGATGAGGCATCTGATGTACAGTGCAAACACCAACTTGAGAATTGACCCATCCAGGAAAATGGAGGATTCTGTTATATATAATACTTGTAGCCTTTTTGTTCTGAAACTTGAACTTCATATTTTTCAAGAGAAGAAGCTTCTCAACTTTACCCACCCAGAAGTTTTAACAGCGAGTTCGCCCCTGAAAAGTTACGGAAGAAACCCAATAGGAAATGATCGTCTTCCAACCACCAATTTTCAGGGCTTATATAGCTGTTAAACTTCGGGGGTGTACTCAGAAAATATTCTGTATCTTAAAGAATTGACCTGATTCAGTCTAATCCTGCTCTTGTAAAAGTGTCAGAAGAATGTGGAGTCAAAACATGACCTGATCTATCAGCACCCAAGGTGCGTCAACATACATTGAGTTTTTATCTATATTTTTTTTCTTCAGTTGATGGTTTCTATCCTCAAATAGGATCATGTCACCCAAGTAGGGGAAGCAAAAAAGGAAGCTTTGAAACCACCACCCAATCTTCATCTATGCATTAAAAACGACACAATAACAGCTATCAATGCAAAGGATGTCTTTGTTGCTTGGTGGGAAACCATGGAACCTGGTTGCCATCTTCACCCTGAGACTACCAGCAAAGTCGCCTCTGAAAAAATGATGATCTTGCGAGAGTCTAATTCATTCCGGCTTCCTTTTTTGGGAGCCCAAAACGGCCTATTTTTCAGGATCTCTCGGCTTTTTTCTCTCCTCAAAAACAGGGGGCATCATATCAACAGCCCAAACAATAAACAATGCATAGGAAATATATGGAAATATACCTAGTAAGAATTACCCTCCCTAAAACTAACATAGCTACCTGACAAATGGATGGTTGAGAAACTACTTTCATTTTGGGGCAATCGGCCTATGTTCAGGTGCGTTTGCTGTTAGTTTCAGGAAGGCTACCACATATGTGTATCAACTTCGATCCCTCCAAAAATGGGTCCCAATTTACTCCCCCCAAAACTAACATAATCCCTGAAAATCAAGGGTTGGAAGACGCATTTCCTATTGAAATACACCCCTGAAATTCAACATGGAACCTGGAAATGATGGTTTCCAATAGGAATCTCCTTTTCCAAGGGTCCATTTTCAGGTTCCATGTTTGTTTTGGAAGGTGTAGTCCTCTAGTTGGTGGTTTCAACCCCTTTGAAAAATATGATGGTCAAATTGGGTTCATCTTCCCCAATTTTCGGGGTGAAAAGTCCAAAAATATTTGAGTTGCCACCACCCAAATAACCATGTTGACATTAACATAGATTAACCCATTCAAACTCCTCCACCCATAAATTAACCCCTTTTTTGAGAAGACATGTTAATTTTTTGGGGGGTGTCATGCTCCTTTCTCAAAACCATCCCCACCTAACAAGCGCATCAAAAAACTCCGCGAAGGTGTCATAGGAGGCAGCATCTCCTGCCACAGCACCAACCTTGAAGAGGAGAGGAGATTTGTTGGAAGGAAACACACGACTGGAGGATCATCCTAGTTACCCTCCGGTAATCTAACATAGCAATGGAAAATCCACCATTTGAAGATGTATTTCCTATTGAACATGGGGATTTTCCATTGCTATGTTTGTTTACCGGAGGGTAGCAAGTAGATAGGATCACCCCCATGAAAATAAGCCATTTAGGCCATTAAAAAACCTAGACCAATCCTAGGTTTTGGGGACGAACCATGGACCATGGTTATTAACCATTTACAAGTCACGGGATGATCCTCCAAGCAGGACTGACTCACTGAAAAACAGGAGGCTTCGTTGCTTCTCAAAAATATCTACACCCTTGTGAAGATGAATCTACAGGATACCCTCCCTGAGACGAACAGCAAACGCCATTGAAAATAGGCCCAAAGGCTCCAAAATGAAAGTAGTTTCTCAACCATCCATTTTCAGGTAGCTATGTTAGTTTTATGAAAGTAGTTTCAGATTGCCCCAAAAGGAACGGCTTGTCTTCCAACAGGGCTTGCTGTTAGTTTCAGGGAGGGTAAAGGGTTTTTGATGCCACACACCTGCAAGGTGGGTCCCCTACCAGCTATAACTGGAGATAGTGGAGTTATAACCCCTATAAATGGCATTATAAATTGGTAACTGGGGTCATTTCACCCCGAAATAAGTGAAGTTGTGACTACCCTATACTTATCACTGGTGAAATTATAGCCCACCTGGGGTACAATTTCATCCCACCGAAACCGAATCGGTTTTACCCCTCAACTTTCAACTGGTGCTTTGATCCTTCAGAAAATCCATGCCGCAATGCGATCAATCAACATGCTATCCAATCTCTCCAAAGCAGCAAGGTCTCCGGCATGAGCTGACAGAGGATCCAGCAGCGGCGTATTCATGTATTCGTGATCACAGGCACAGTGCTAGCTCCAGGAAGGTATTGGCAAAGGCTTGCAACTCTTCAACTATACTGGATCAATGTCACGGGTAAATGCGCACCAAAAAGTGGAGATCGCAGCTCCAAATCCAATGGCTAAGGATATAGTAGCAGCAGCTGCTGGTGAGAGATGCCCTCATGTGTAGTCGAAAGGATTCAGCCATGGCAAAGGCTAAACACAACATGGTCGAGGGGGAAGCAACAAAATTGATCTCAAACTAAGGGTAAACCAACATGGGGTAGCGCACAACAACACATGTGCATCAAGAAAGAAACCACCAAAACGCATGTTGTTGTTTTTGGCAAAATATTGTAGCATAGTATTGCTGTAAAAGTGTCACAATGTACCCTCTGGTAAACTAACATAGCAATGGATTATCCCCACACCGTCTCCGGTGTATGGCTTGAACAAAAAACCCTTTACTCAACTATGTTGGTGGGGTCAAGTGGATGGCCCAAATAGGATGCCAGTCTCTTGACATCACTTAAAGCCAGTGCTCTCTTAATGATTGGATGTTTCCAAAAATAGTGATACCACCAAATCATCAATTTCAATAGGGTTTTCCATTATAGCCATCCATTTTGGGGTACCACTATTTTTGGAAACACAGAAATTGATCAATGCAAACAAGTTGTTACTTTTTATTAACCGCCACACTCCATCTTCCCTTCACAATCTTGCTCCCTGCTATTGTCTGTGCAGTTGCCCAGCGTAGATTTTGGAATCCAAGACACGGTTTTGATCATTCGATGTCCCACATTGTCAAAGCATGTCTTGACACAGGTAGCAAAGGGCACCCCTAAGGGTGTCTTAAGATCCTGGTGGACGGATGTCAGATTTGGGGGAAAGAATTGCGCAAGTTCCATCCAGCAACCATCTGGGGCGAAACAGGGCCCAAACGGCTGTTTGAGGGTGTATGTCGGGGATGAAATCCTACCCAGCTATGTGGGGAACAATTATTTCTGAAACCATTATCAAACAAACAGGATTCAATGGAAAGTAGAGAGCCGTTTTTTTTTCACTGCGCTCATCTGGGACAATTCACGTGGTCATAAGTCTCCAAAGGAACTAACATGTCCCCTCCCAAGGTCATTAAGAAGACAGCTGGAAACTTTTCCGCAGCTGATTTAATGTGATTCGTTCCCTGGATTGATTATCCGATTTTTCTTGGGAGAAAAATGGTGAAAGAGCAAAATTTGAGCTATCCATTGTCGAAATCCTGCACCACCAAGGATAATAATAATCCCAGTATCTATAGGGTTTTAACCATCCCAGGTGGTGCAGGATTTCTTCCATCAACAGTATTACTTAACAAGGCCATATTTCTGGGAGGGGTACGTTAAAGGGGGTTAGGTTGACCAGCCACGATCATCAACTCTTCTATGATGACACATAGCTTTGAACGGATCTATCCCTACTTGGAGGATCATCCCAGGAGTTCATCGTAAGTCCCCTGGGGTTGTGGTTTTTCCCCTGGCCGAAATGGCCGAACTTCACGGCTGAACAAATTGGGGTTTCTAACAATAAACTGGGATGGCCCTCCAAGTACTGGAATCTGCTTCAATGCCTTGAACAAAGAACCACCAATAGAAAGTATTCAAATCTTGAAAAAAAGTGATGAATTTCATGGTAGATACAGATTTTCCAAAAAAATGACGAATTCACTAACTCCCAAGTCTTACCTCTGTTACTGTACACTCAAAACACTTGCGCAGTGACCAAAACCCATGTATTTTGCGGTAGATAAGGGATCATATTTAGTTATATATAGGGAATATTTCATAAGCCCCATGAAATAAGGATCCTGATTTCATGGTTCATGTCATTTGTGGGTTCAACGTTGAGAATGGTGTCATGGAACCTAAATACTATGCGTTTCAGAGATGATTGGACATCCCGAGCCATCATTCACTGACAATATGACGATTGATTCCTACAAAAAGAGCAAAGTTGTTCCCTATACAGCCTATATTACATGCCTATACATCCAAACACCGCCTGAGGCTCGATATTTGGACCCTACAAACATACCCATGAAACACATCCTGGGTGTTTCCGGTATGGCTGGAGGATTCTCACCGATTCGTGTTGCCTTCAAACGATCATAGATCGATGGATCTTGTCGAAAGACTTCAGCCGCCAAGCTATACCTCTCAGAGGGGCGGTTTGGGGTGGTGTAACTCAAGGTGGGTGGAGTGGCTCAGGTGGCACTGGCTGGTTGGATTTTTGTTGGAAAAGGTGAGCCCCGGATCCAGTTATGAATGGAGTTACCACTCTCTAGTTGGTGGTTGACCCACCCATCTTGAAAAATATGCTCGTGAAATTGGATCATCTCCCCAGGGATCCGGGTGAACATAAACAATATTTGAGTTGCCACCACCTAGCTCTCTATAAATGGCCTTTAAAAGAAATTGGTATAGACCCCATGCAGCAGTAGATTTCCGAACTTGGCTTTAAAAAATAGTGCGCATGAGTTGATGAATTGTGTTCTTAGCTTGGAGAAAAGATCAATAAATTCATGGCGCAAAGGTTAACATACCGATCGGAAATCAAAAACTCGAGACTGAAACTTTACCTGCCCAAAGACCCCAAAAATAAACAACCCACCAATGCAAAAAAAAACACGGTCTGTTCAAAATTAATCCTAGGGATGAGCCAAACCCTATACGTCCCTATACCCAATGTATACTTTGGATCTACCACCCCCCACCCAGGATGCCAGTCACCACCAGGATTATTACCTTTTTCCTCTACCATTTCCACCCCCTGAAATCACCAGCACAACAGCGCCTGTCCGTGACATCTGGCATGATTGCAGGACATACATCTCGTGGGAATTCCATTGGAGCCTTGAAAAAAAGGGAGTGCTGAATCACGTTGAAGGTATCTACAGTATATATTCTGCATGATATAGTAATCAGGTCAAACCATCATGTCACGGTAGATTTCTGTAGAGAACCAACCAAAAGTGTGCATTTGTTTTCTCAAATTCTCAGGGCGATGCTTCCCATTTTTCGAAGCTGGTTTGTTTGAGGCGGATTCATTTGATAAAATGCATTAAACAATTCATTTCCGTTTATTAATGAGGATCTAAATACATGCCAATAGCATGATGAACAAAAACATCCTCATGAAAAATCAACAAAACACACACACACACACCAACACACACTCACCTGTTTTTCTTCAAAGAAACAAACATGGATGAGGTCCCAATATGTTCATGCCATGCTTTTTTGATTTTTGTTGAAAAAAATGCTTGCCAAAAACCTCAACTGATCACCTACAATATGGGGGTCTTCGGTATGGTTTTGGTTATATTTTGGTGCTCCCAACTTGGAGGATGAGGATCATCCCAGGAACTTGGGAGTTCAGTGGTTAGGATGGACCCATGGCTTTTTCAGCCATGAAGTTCGGGCCATCTTTCAGAGGGGTTTACCAACGCCAGGGTAAGGCTTACTAACTAACCATGGCGTGTGAACCACTTACATCCACTTGGATGATCCTCCACGAATTCACCTTGGAATTGGTGCCCCCCCAAAAAAATGTTTGGACCCAAAAATCACTGCTTCGCAAACTATTCGAAGTTGCTCTTCCAGTTTTCTTTACCTATTTCCCAGGGCTGAATTTAGGGGATGCCAGGCCTCTTGCTGTAGCCACAATGAAGAAAGTGTGGCTGCTGCAGCTGGAGTGTTGGAGTAGTATGCCACCTGTCAGAAACCAAAAGTGGCTGAACATTGAAATGTGACCCCACGAGTTTCTTGAGTTCTGGACCCCTTCTCTTAGAAAAGACGTGTTGAATTAATTAAAGTGCAAAAACTGCCTCCAAAACATGAAACCTCTTACAACCTATGATATTCCAGGAGTTCTTGTAGATCATCTCTGGCTATCTTTTGATGGATTTTATTGGAGCATGGATAATATAGCAATTATACGGTACTATAGAAACCACCTGGAAGGATCGATGGCTAGTTCCCTGCTGGATCAGCTGGTTGTGTTCCACCAGGTGGTGTCATGAACGAAAAATCTTCCCGTCTTAGGTAACTAGTTGCGGCCCATCTCTGCATTGAGGTGATTGGAGAACTTCTCGTTGGAGCTGTCATGAATGGCTCAACCATGCGCAAAGATGCGACATCTTCACTTGGACGCTGGGTATGCAGCACGTGATGCGCCTTCCACTTTGTGATGGCCCGCATTTTGTCCTGAAGAAGACATGATCTTTTCTTGATTGTCTCGGTTCTTGGATCGTCTCATCCTCATTGAAGAAGACATGTCAAGGAATCTTAAAAAAAACAACTTCAAGGTACCAGTTTCGCCTGAAAACAAATTTCAAGTACTCTTCCAACCTCCTAACTCCAACCATATCTAATACAATCCTCATATATGCCCTCCAAAGTACTAACATATTCCATACCAAGGCACCTCTCAAGATAATTTTCTGAACTTCCCAATCTGGGATATGTGATTGTTCCCTGGAGGGTATCCCAAACAACCTGGTTTGATTCGCCATTTGATGAGTTCACTCCCAAACAGTGGACTTTGGGGGGCAACTGTTTGTCCAAAGATCCTTCAAACATCGCGGTTGCACCCCACTTGGAGGGTGATCCCCAATTCAATAAATGTATAATGTGTTTTTCTATATATATAATCTATCTGGTTGGTTATATGTGGTTAGTATATAGTTAATTGCAATTACAGTATATCAAATGTAGAGATATGTGGTGATCGTATATCGTGTACTACAGTAGATGTTAGGATTCTCCCACCACAAGTCCCTGGTTCCCCAGGATTCTTACAGTTTTTGCTCTCATGGAATCCCAAGTTAAACCCGGCTAGACTCAAAAATCTCCAAAACTGCATACTGGGACTGGTGACGAAAGCAGCACAAATTTCATTATTTACAAGGTGGGCCACTACCACTTTTAAGTACGGTTACGGGACGGGGCCCCTACCACTTATAAATGGAGTTATAACTTATAACCGCTACTTTATCACTGGTAGGGGCCCACTTGGTACCCCTAAAATTTATGTGGATACCCTCCAAAGTGACGCCATATTTGAAAGCCGGAAGACTCTTTTTAAAAATCCATCATTTTGGGTACACCCGACAATGTAACACCCCTGACAAAAGGACCATTTGATCAAAGGAAAGTAGCATCGTCGTCCAACCGAATCAATTTTCAGGTGATACTGTTGATGGAAGAAAACCTGCACCACTCAGGGAATGTGTAAACCTTGTAAATAATGGGATAAACTACCAACCTCAACTGGTGCAGGATTTCTGAACCATCAACAGTATGTGTTAGTTTTCGGTGGTAGGCATCTATGTTAAAGATCTCAAGGGAGCTCTAAAGATCGCCCATGTTTCAAAAATCATTTCACCGTTGATGGCAACCAGAAATCCGGTCTGCCAACTCACCAGTTGAGGTTGGTAGGACTCCTATCCCGTTGTTTACACGTTTTTTTTGTTTGCATCCCAGGTGGTGGTGGTGGGGTTTAGGATATTTCTGGTTAAAAATCAACAGTAGCAGGACGAACTCCCAACTGAACTCCCGGAAAACCAAGCCATCAACTTGTTGGGGCCATGAAACCGCCGTGGTGTTTGGAGTTGCGCAGCCAAGCTCCCCAAGCTCCTGGAGGAGTCAAACGAATCCAGCCGAGTAAAAGGCACCTGACAAAAATGGATGGAGTTTGGATGTTTCCAAAAATAGTGGTACCCCAAATCATTCATTTTAACTGGATTTTTCCGTTATAACCATCCATTTTGGGGTACCACTATTTTTGGAAACACCCAGTTGGAAGTTGGAAGTTGGAAGATCAAAAATTCCTTGAAAAAATCTACCCTCCCTGAAAACGAACAGAACAGTTCGCCCCTGAAAATCCAATTTTTGCATCCGATGAGTTTCGCTTTTGGCATATTTCGGCCTATTTTCGGGGTGCCAGTTTGCTGTTAGTTTTAGGGAGTGTAGTCTTAGATTTGCTCCATCAGGTGGCTGGAAGAATCAAAACATATTCCCCCAAATGTTGGTGAAACATGGTGATTTAGGATGGTAGAATCCGTAACAGCATCACCAACTAAAACAATCAAAGGTAGTTGCAACCTTTAGTTGGTTGGGGAGTAGCTCTTTAAAAAAATAGCACTGGCTTTCACAAAGGGAAACACCAAATTCTAAACAACCGGACCCGAAACCAATTGTTTGAACCATTCGCTTGTCGGAAGACCCACCATCTCCTGAAGAGCTAGACCAGCGAAGTTTTTGTTTTTCAGATGTTTTGCTCCAATCAATTGAACTGTTAAGTCCCGGGGAAGTAACATCTCCTACCTTGCGGGAAAAGGAACATTATCTTCAAAAGGACCTGATGGGAGAGCACCTCAAAAACCATGTTTTTTGTGCATTCGTGAGACCAGGCGTTCACGGAATAGGGAGCTTAGATCCCTGGCACACGTGTATACGGGAAAAGTTTCTCATCCGCAAAAAGCTCATTTGAGCATACTTGAGCAGTCCTCAACCCCCCTCTTTATCATCTTATTTTTGGTTATAGTAATAAGTTCTGACACGGCCACTTGTGTACTAGCGTAGTAAGATCCCTATACCACTGGCTAAGCGGCTAAAACCTTGAATGCTCATCACTAGCTGCATGTTTGGGGAGGAAGCGACCTTCAAAACACTACCTGTTTTTTTCCATTCATGAACTGCTTTTCTACTAGACTCAAATTGTCTTTAATGAAGTCCTTGTGAAGTTCTCCAATAAAACCATGTCATACTTTCCAAATCGCATCATGAACTTCACGAAAGGAAACAAAAAAACCTTACGAGATGTAGTTTTACAATTAAATGATCTTCACATCCACTTGCCAGATTTGTGTTTTGTTGCCCAAAAAACAGGTCCTCTTCCACCAATTTTTGGCATCCATATGCCAAGGTCGCTCCAATATCTTCTGCCGACATCTCCATGTGTCGTGCAACTGTCACCTGTACCACTTGGAGGGTGAGAAAAAAACCCGCAGGAACATCCCAGTGAGTAAGGCCTTATTAGGGGATATTAGGGGATTACTAAGGGACAGCGATGGTTATGTAATATTAATATAATCCTTTAATAAGGCCTTATATTTCCTGTGGGGGGATTGCCATTCTGGGAGGATCATCCCAGTAAGTGGTTTGTAACCCCAATTTGTAAGCCATTTTCATGGCCATTTCGAAGGGGAACCTTACGGGACTTCATACTTGCTAGCTACTTACCAACTGGATGATCCTCCAAGCAGTTGCTCATTTGCTGGTCATTTGCTAGTTGGTGTTTTCAACCCAATTGAAAAAGATTCTATAGTCAAATTGGATCATCTCTCCAGCTAGGGATGAAATATATTTGAAACCACCACTTAGTTTAGTATCTGTTCTTCATTTAGAGCAGAAGACACAACAAAAACTCCAAAAAATGACATTCCGAATGATACTCGTTCGTTGATAGGGATCTTTGTAATGGTTTATGAAATGTCTCCTTTATAGCTGGGTGCGGGTACTAAAATCCCTTATCTCATCCAACCAATCAGGGAAACAAACTGATCACTGCTCATTTGCCCATCACTAAGCACCAGCCAGCAGAATGTCAATGAATCATGTGTTGGTCCCAGTGAATTTGCTAAAAAAAAAAACATCATGCGTTTTGTTTCTCTCCACCCTTTCCACCTACTTTCGAACTGAGATTTTGTCAGCCTTCGAAGCAGGAAAAACTACCCCCGAAAAATCCGGACGTCCCCAAGGGCCTCCCAAACAGGTTTGCGCTCACCAGAATCGGTCAATTCTCTGCGACGTGAAGGATAGAGGCCTCAAATGGAAAAGGATGTAAAGGCGGTCCATATACCCTCCCTAAACCCATTGAAAACACTCAAAAATGGTGGTTTTAGAAGATGATCCTTTCCGTTTTGCTTCAACAAATATGTTTTGTATAGGTTTTATAGGTTTTAGGGAAAGGTTAGTTTCAAGTATTTGCTTTTTTGTCAACGTCCAACAATCCTACCTGCTTGGGTGACGTCATGGTCCGGTGTATAAATATTCTCAAAACGACAAGGTTTGCACTCCCCGGACCTAACAGCTTGCCAAAGATAGTCCTTCCCCAAAAGGACCTATTTAGTGTTTCAACCTTTCATTTTCGAGGCCCATCTTAACTTTAGGAAAGGTAGTTGATCTTGTGAAGTCTTGAGACTATCAGTATTTCAATATGATACACCCCCTGAGTGTATCAGCACAAAAAAAAACGCAAAAATGCTGATGGTTGGAACATGGTTGGAAGACCACGATCAAAGAATTTCCCAACATACCCCCGGAACATGCCCCAGACCCTCAAGCAACACTATATGAAAGAATTTCTTTAATGTGTCACAACAAAAACGTGTGTACACGCTCACATGGAACCTGAAAATACCCCCAAACGGAAAAGGAGAAACATCCACAAACCACTCCTTTTTGAGGGGTTCCATGTTATTTTGGGGGGTGAAAAATCCGTTTAATATTCCCTTTTTTCGTGTGAGAAAAACCACCTAGGCCACCGCACCTAACTGCCGACACATTGCCTTCGAGCAGACTCGAAAAGGAACGGGACAACGGATTAACCATTGGACCAACCCTTGGAGGAATCCATTCCCATTACGGATCCATGGGACGAGCGGTATATTTTACCTACCCAAAGAATCATGGTATCTCAAAACTGGTGGTTTGGAGATCCCAGAACCCTGCGGAAAACAGGGTCAAACCCCTCCATAGGAGGGTCCAATGATTCTTACAATACATGAATGGTTGATTCTTATGGTAAATGTAGGTAAATATACCAGTTCCATGCATCCTATGGGATTGGATGAATCGATTATGGATGATGTAAGTGGTCGATGCTTCAGAATTCCATATTTGAAATGAAAAGTGAATACTTACCCTCCCTAAAACCAACAAATCGCCATGGGAAATGTCATTCTTTCCTGGTAAATGCCATCAAATTTGGTGGATTTTCTGGAAATACCAAAGTGTACCCTACCCGAATCTTACCAAAATAGGCTGCCTACAACCCCAAAAATCCAAAAGGAAGAGGCTGAAAGTCTTCCCACCATCAATTTTTCAGAGTGTTTGCTCTTAGTTTTAGGGAGTACTTTGGATTTCAGGGGAAGAATTGCTTGGTTGAAAATTAGATTTTCAAAAATCAGGGCCCTAAATTGGTTGTGAAAAATAGCTTGTTTGATGTGTTGATGTGTTTGTGTGCACATCTATACACGTATTCATTTCTCACGTTCGACACTAATATTGGAAATGCACCCATCTTCCACTGAACTGAATCATTGCGTGAAGAAAAGTCAGACCCCTTTCATGTGGCTCCCTCCCTTCAACAACAAGGTTTTCTTCACCCAACCAACCCCCCAAACCCAAGAATGAAACAACTGAGGTTTTGTTCACCCCGAAACCACCAAGATCCCTTAATAAAGCCTTAATTTTCAACGGGGAAATCGTGGCATGGGAAAGGTACCCTGAAATTATGGCCAGTCAACTTAACCCCCCCTCCCCTTATATACATACCCCATCAGAAATAAGGCCTTAGGTTTCCCTTAACAAGGCCTTATTAAACCTTTATTTCTGGGGAGGTGGTAGGTTGACGATCGCCATGATTGAAAAATTCTACCAACCCAAAATGACACCAACCAAGCCGTGAACTCCACCAAGTTCAAGTGGCCTTTAACTTGGCTTCTTCAGAAGCCAAGCGTGGTAACAACAATCTGGCAGACGCCTGCAGTAACCGTCGTGTAACCCATTGTGGGTTCGTACAGAACCCGTACGGATTGGCGGTACGGATGGCGGAATGACATTTGGAATGACCATTTCCCGGTGATTTTGTTTGAAGTTTTCCGAAGTACACTCCTGAAGATCAACGGCTGGAACATAAATCATGGAGGTTTGGTTCGGATCAGTGTTTCCATTCGAAAAATGGGTGATTTGTAGGTTCATATTATTCTTCCAGGGTGTAGCAACACAAGAATCTGGTGGCTGTTCCCACTAAACTTCATCCGTTCGGCATACTTAGACCCTGAAAGATGCCGTTGATGGTTCAGAAATCCCAAAGAACCACCTGACATGTATGAAACAAGGTAATAATGTGATATACTGTAACTGGTTGGCCGGATTTCTGAACCATCAACAGTATTGAAAGGTTATGAATTACAAATAGGGCCATTTCACCCAAGAAAATGGCACAAAATGTAATCATTGTATAGTGTGCTGAGCTGATTTCCATTCCATCTGAGGGGTTGAAGAATAAGTAATTAACTAGTTGGTGTCTTCAACCCATTTGAACAATATTACTACTCATATTGGATCGTTTCCACAGGCAAGGGGTGAAAGTTTGTCAAAATGCTTGAGTTGCCACCACCTAGTGAATTATGTTTGCACAGTTTTTTAAGGTGTTAACGCCATAGTTTGGGTCCAAGTTTTTTTGCTTTGCCCACTTTTTTTCGGTGGTACCATGTGACATGATTTTTTTTGTAGGAACTCAAACTCGGTGTTTTGGCAACCAGATTTGGTCGATGTTTTCGTCGTCCCCAGGAATTCTGAAACACACAAATAGGCAAATCAATCAAATCATTTGGTGAACATGAGTTCTTTTAATACTCAGTTTGTTTATAACATTTGTTAAATTCAACTATATAACCCTGGTGGTTTGCACTGGTTTGCACTATGAAGAATTTATTTAGAAAAAAGGAACTGCATTTTGAACCAAACTGAAGCCATGGAGGCCTGTATGGCTGCGCCCACATTGGCAGGGCAGAAGGTCAGGTAGCCCAAGGAGTCTGGCGGCGGATTGAAAGGCGGAAATTTTCCGAGGGAATTTCACCGTTTTGGACTTTTGAATGTACTTGGATGTCCCAGGAAGTTAGTAAATGGTTTGTAAATGGGTTATAACTTATAAATGGGGTATATTGGGGTTATAATCCACTTACTAACCATTTACTAATTTCCTGGGACATCCAAGTATTAGTGGAAGAAAAAGGATATCCTTGGAGGATCATCCCATCTAGTAGCTAATAACCATGCCGATCGTTGTTGTCCCCTAAGTATCGGGTTGTGGGACTTCCATTCTTGGCCGAACTTCATGGCTTAGCTACTTACCTTTGTGGCATGATCCTCCTTCCGTACACCTGGTGACTTAGAGTTTTGGAATTTCCTTCAACGATTAGGGGAAGTTGTTGGTGGCTAGTCCTTAGTTTTCAGGGGGTGTACAGTACCTCCCATCACCTCAATGCAATCTCACCCAAAATCCCACCTGTGCAGCTGAAATTGTAGCCTCTGGCCTGAGGATGGAGGAGGGAAGTTCAGCCCCAAGGGCACGGCTGAACTTAGGACACCAAACTCAAACCAATCCACTATCACTTTGATCATCTACAAAATATTCTCCCAAATGGTGGTGAAAGATGCTGAATTACCATGATTATCCAATCCATTAACAAAACAAACATTTGTCAACAAATCTAAGCTATTGATATAGGGGAAATCCCTCGAAATCAAGTTTCTCTCCCCCACCAAGCAAATGGAAGCCCATTTTTATTGACCCCTGCTGGGAGGATCATCCCAAGTAGTAAGTGGTTAGTAACCATGGTTGGTTTTTGTCCCCTAAATAGGGTTGTAGGACCCCTTGCAAATGGCCATTCATGGCTTATAAATGGAGGGTTACTAACCACTTACTAACTGGAATGATCCTCTTCAGCACGTATCGGCATTGATGAGTTTAAAAATGACATATTTGGGAAGTATAGGCATGTTGACACGTGTTTTTTTTTTGTGGGTCGGCGGCGGGTCCCGTTTCCAAATAAAAAGGCTGTGAGCAATCCATTTCAGAGAGTGCGGCGATGACAATTTGCCAAGTCTGTAATCATGATCAAGCTTAATATATAATATAACCAAAATGTGTCTACATCCAAATAAATGAAAAAAATAATGTATTTCAAATTTCTGCATTCTGACGTGCGAGATGCATCGAAATGTAATATCCACACAATTAAAACAACCCATCTGAAGTCATCAAAATCAACTGGCATTTTAGAATCTTGATGCACTACATTCTAGGCCTGGCCCTCTCGCTCTCACAGCAAATAGTGACGATTAAGAATGGACCCAAAACTCCTACTATAGTGATTTGAGTGGGAATGTTGCCACAAGCGCGCCTGGGATCAAGCGTCTAGGCCTTCTCAAATCAAACAAATGTATATAAGTAATCTATGGATAACTATGTCAAGACTATGTCACTGTCTGAATGCATCAACTTGTCGTATCATATCTAAATATTAAGAAAATCTTGACATTCGAATCCCCAATAAACCCTCTTTTATCCAACAAACGAAAACTCAACAAAAATGAGGAGTTTGGTACCGTAAAACCTCCACTAGGTCCGTCACTAGTTTCCAAAAAAAACAAAACGACTTCCAGGCTGCACCTTCAATTGAGCACTTAAAGCTTGTTCCACCCTTAAGGTATGTTCCAACACCTGGCAACAACGAGTGATCCGAAAACCTTACACATCCAAGATTTTCTAACATGACGATCGCTGGAAAACGTAACTATGAATGAAGATCAGATGTATCTCCTGTTATAAAAAAATAGGTGATTTTCCAGGGATCGTCATGTTAGTTTTTGGTGGGTGTAAGTTTGGAAAGAAAAAATCAAGTCTGGATTCAGATGTAGCTTCTGTTTCTGTTTCTTTGGCGTGGATGTCATACAATGCGATTTGAACACATCAAGGAACGAAAACTCATCCAGTGTATCTAACACAAGATACTCAGCAAGAATCAACTCCACCAGCTGTATGGTGATCCTACTCAACCCCCTTGTATGAGTCCTGATGATTCACCTGAAAGAAACCCTGTATCACTGAGCCTCTAAGCGACCTCCCCTCTGTTTTTTTCCAAAAAAAATACACCTAGATGCAGTCAATCAGTCAATCTATTATTTTGTGGTGAGTCCCCATCCAGTGAATCATCCAATTCCGTCATTTGATATCGGCCAAAAATTAGGTCTTTCAAAAGAAGTGGTGGACAACTTGGAGTTGGGTGAAAGATCTGGGCAAATTTCTAGAATTCCTACTAGGGTGTCCATGGTACCTAGTAAATGGATTAAAACCCGTATATAAATAGGCTGTAAGTCCCCTAAATAGGTCATAAACCAACTTACTAACCATTTACTAACTTCCATGGACATCCCAGTAAGGATTCCTAAGTCTGAAATATTTCCAGTGGATTCCGGGGTGATTCCCTTACTTTTCACCACCATTTGGGGTGACCAACCAGCAAGAACTGGTCGATAAAAATTGGGCAGAAAGATCCAATCAGCCAGCAACCAATAAACGGCCTTACTTTCAATGAAACGCTGATTGTTGTATTCATAGGGATCCTTATTTCATGGTTTAGGAAATAATCCTCACATAACTGGGTATTATTTCATCCCTTATATACCCTAAACAACCAGGGACCCTTTTTTTCATCGCTCAAAAAGGAGCCCTTCCAGGTCCTACCGAAAGATTTTGCAAAGTATCGGCAAACTGGTGCTCATGATCTACACGGAAAAACTAACATGGTTCACCTGAAAATGGACCCTTGAACGAGGAGATTCCTTTTGAAAAACATGACTTTCATATCTTCAGGTGAACCATGTTATCTTTCGGGATTTGGATGGGATTCTTTTGACTCTCCATACTCTCCTAAGACTCTTCAAGATACCGCAAAGACATCAGAACAAACTTATGATAATTCCTAGCCCCGAAGGCCGATTTTGATACTTAAACGATGAAGCTTGGGAAGCTTTTCCTTTTCCAAATCGGGGGATTTTGAGGTGATCCCAGCCGTTCGTTTTCCGGGGTGGCTCCCACAAAAAAACCTCCAACCATGGTGATCGTTTACGTCCCCCTCAGCTTGAGGGACCCCTTCCAAATCGCCATGAAAATGACTTATAAATGTGCGTGGGCTACTAAGTACTTACTAACTGTTTAACTGGGACGATCACCCCAGGATGATGTTACAATTTTTGCAAAATCCCAATCTGACCAATGAAAAAAAACTGGTTGTTTAAGTTATATTGGGATTACTAGTCCTGGGATGGCCCTCCAAGTAAAGAGCACAGGGTGTTTTTGGGATTTACAACAAAAACAAAACTTCTCTGACCTGCCACACGTCCGCCGTGTTCTTCTGATATGCCAAACGCAAATGATCCGCCTTAAGGCAGAAAAACAAAAAAATGACTCGCAGCAGTTTTTAACTTTGAGAATCATTGACTCAAAAACGTTTCAAATCGTTATTGGGCAAATGAATTTAGTGCAAACCGAGAATCTAAAAATCGCTGTGATTTTGGTGGGATGGAAATAATCAATATGTTGTTCTAGTTCATAGTGGCAAGGGTCATGAATTATGATCTCTATCTAGTGGAAGGTTAATATAGTATGTAATTATAGATTTAGCCCATACAAAAATCAACCATAGTTGATTCACTACTCACTTTATATATATATATGATCTGTATAACA
The DNA here is from genome assembly GCA_000507305.1 of Breviolum minutum Mf 1.05b.01. Taxonomy (NCBI): domain Eukaryota; class Dinophyceae; order Suessiales; family Symbiodiniaceae; genus Breviolum; species Breviolum minutum. The sequence goes on along the minus strand of DF241655.1, from coordinate 17,032 downwards.
GTCGAAAAAGAAGGCTTGTTAACACAGGCACATCTTGCCGAAAGATCTTTCAGGGTCTTCAGTCATAGAGGTCAAGATTCCAAGATCCAAAAATCCGATCATCTTCGGGTTTGAAACCCCAATTGTTTTGGATATGAGTCCCCATATTTCTACGTACATCAAAATCATATCACAACAAAATAAGTTTCCATTTTTTGACAGCTAGTGTTCAAGGATTTCAAGACAATCAACAGTATTTAGATGTATTAGCTTAGGTATTCGGGGAGGAATAAATACATTCCAAAACGTCAAATCATCTCCTTGCAGGATCATCCAATTTAGTAAGTGCTTAATAACCATGGCCAGCAAGTCCCCCAAGGAGGGTTTGTCCAGTACTAAATGGCTTGGTGTACCCCGTCAACTAACCACTGGGACATCGCATGCGCAGTGGGGGCCCATCCTCCTATCCTCCAAGTCGACTTGCAGCAGACTGAGTCATGGACTTGGTTGATCCATGCCACCATACCTTTGCCATTGGTGAAGACACCACGTGCCTGCGATCGGCGAAAGATAATGCCAGTGGACAAACATCAAAGATCTGGGAATTCATAGAGATAATTATCAAAAAGATTTGATTTATGGCAAAGGTGAACCAGTTTGAGCTGATTCATGTACAAAAAAACATGATTTGAATCTTCTCGTGGTGGAACTGCTATACATCCCATATCATAAGCCCGTGGAAAGAAGAGTGCCATTTTCACGATGAATCCAGCAAGCTGACGACGCCTCGTAGAGGGGAAATGGTTCTGAACAAAACTAAGGCCCTACTTGGAGGATCATGCCAGTCCGTAAGTAGATATTAACCCCCATTTGTAAGCCATGAATGGCCATTTGGAAGGGGAACAATTTCGGAAAAACCTCAGTTGGGGGACTTACGATCACCATGGTTATCAGCTACTGAATGGACTGATCCGCCAAAGTAGGTTGTGGGTAAGCCACCGATGTCAACAAAAACATGTTTGCAAGTCACAAGTCAATGTTTGATAATCATTTAATCACCCCAACCGTTGGCATGGCAATGTAGGGATTGAAAAAAAAACAAACATTCCAAACAAAAACCTCGGGTTCACACCCCCCCACTCAAGATGCTGGCTCGTCACCACCAGGATGACGAGCCAACGTTTTTAGATGCAGAAATCCGCAACAGCCTTTTTTCCAAGAAAAACATCAAGAGAGTGGATTAGCATGTTTAGGCTTAGTGGCTTAGTGATCAATCACTACTTTTCAGCATCTGATGAAGGGCTGTGATCAGAGTTCACTATGGAAACATGTGACATCCACAATCAAGACTCCTCCCACCAACCCCAACGTCTGAATAAACCCTTATGAAAAACACTATTGGCTTATGAAGGTTTAGAAAAACCTCTTCGTTTGGAAGTAGTTTCAACGAGGCGATGAGCAAGGATTTTTCAAAGAAACCCAAAGAGTTGGGTTTTCTTGAATCTTCAATGGGTGTATCATGGCTTTGTGTGATAAGAAAAAAGGTGAAATACAAACCCCCGAACTCCCCAAGGGAAAACAAAAACCAACTCACTTGTTCCAGCAGTTAGCAACTATGGTGATTGTAAGTCCTCCAACTGGGGGTTGTTCCCTTTCCAAATGGCCATTCATGTCTTATACATGAGGGTTATACAAGTACTTGCTGGCATGGCCCTCCGAGCAAGTGGCCCACTTTACCCAACACCAAGGAAGCCTCGCCTGTGGCCAGTGCCGTCCCAAGCCGCCAGAAAGATGTAGCCCACTTTGTGGTTCTTGCAACAACTGCCCAGCCGCCTGGAATTTTTGACGAAGCCGTCGGGAACAAAAACCACTAGCGCGCCGTCACCAGTTATAAGTATAGGGGCCCGGTATAACTCCATGTATAGGGGTGGAAAAATCCCGGTTTACCCATGCATAAAGCCATATATAGGGGCTCCTCGGAGGACACTTGGAGGATGATCCCATGAAGTGGTTAATAACCATGGTGATCGTAACTCCCCTAGGTATCGTTGTTCCCCTTCCCAATGGCCATCTATGGCTTATATTGTAAATGGGGGGTGGCCCTATTACTAACTTGGGATGGTCCTCCAACTATGGGAATTGTAGGAAGTGAAGGTACGTCACGAGATCACCCTTCAGACATAGATAGAATTGCGGGGGAACTTAGATTCCCATGATTGGGGGGCTCATCTGAGTTCTAAGCCTGCATGTCAAGTAGAGACAACAATCCCGAGCCACAAAAAAAACAGCCTTACGTTCCCTGCAATACTGGTTGTTTAATAGGGATCCTTACAATGGCTTACAGTATCATAATCCCTATAATATAACTGGGTGGGATTTCATATGGATGTTTCCGAAAATCATGGTATTCCGACAGCATCCATTTTAATAGGGTTGTCAATTATAAACCATCATTTTGGGGTACCACTATTTTTTGGAAACACCCATATCCTACAAGTACCCTAAACAACCAGGGGTCCTTTTTTCATTGCTCATGTGATTTCTACATCACTTGACACATAATTGGACAAAAAACACAGCAAAATCTCTGAGTTTTGCATCTTTGCAAAGGCTCATCTTTTGGGTCAGCCAAACCATTCCTTCATCCATGATATCATTCAATTTCATGCATTTCATTCTATTCAATTCCATTCAAGAACTGGATGTTATTCCATGAATTCATTATTTCCATCATTCCCTCAATTCAATCTTCATTTAGTTGTCAATCCAATTCCATTCCATCCCACAACTCACCAAACCAAAACGTCACCAAACAAAAATTATCCAGAGGCACCCTGAGTTGGGATTCCATCTCCAAAGACATGCCCTTGGGCTTATCTTTGTAGCTATGCGATCCTCGCCTCGGGACTTGGCAAACAACAACAAGAACAACAACAACAACACGCGCCATGGGAATGTTTACCCAACTAGGCTACTTCATAACCCATAGGGTCCATGTATGGTATATTTACCTACATTTAGAGGTAAATATGCCATACATGGATCCTATGGGTAATAAGCCCTTGGTGTGAACACAATTGTTGCAAATTGGTGTTGGGTTGACATGATCAGTTGTATAAGTGTGTTTTTTTCCCAACCAAATCTGAAAAATAGCAGCTTTGAATGTGGACATCTTCCTCCGCATCGGATGGGTGTCTCAATGTTTGCCTTTCAAAAAAATCTTGGAGCCTTCCACGCAAAATCATGGGAATCTAAGGGTACCCCCCAATGCTTATTAAGGGAGTGATAACCACCATGCTCCCTTAATAAGGCCTTATCTCTGGATGTGTCTAAAATAAATACAGCAAGTGACCAATCACCAATATATTAACCGTTGATCTGCTTGTTCGGTGCTTGGAAAAAGCAACAAACATATTCTCCCAAATGGTGGTTTGATGCTGATTTATCATGGTACAAAAGTAAAAAGTCATGTTGAACAGATCCAAGATCACCAATCGCCAATCAACTAACCATTGACATATCCAAGGTATATAGAAATCATATGTACTACCCAGTTATATAGGGATTATGATTACAATGAGCAATGAAACAAGGATCCCTATCAACCAAGCAACTAACACCCTTGACTGGAAAAAAAAACAACTATACTGAGCATCCCAAACAGTGGATGATACTCACCACCTTTCATCAATTCATCCTGATGCGCAAATTCTGGTTGGTGCAAACCACCCCGACCTTGTTGCGACCCTTTGCTCATCATTTAGGATCGGGAAAATTGTTATCCATTTTCTCATTTGCAAATTCAACTGAGCACGGCCCAGTTTTGATATACTGAAAAAATAAATTTTCAATTGTTGGTATAACTGTTTGTTGAGCCTTCTGATTTGAAAACAATACCTGTTTAAGTACGTACTTTCGGGATGTAGATCCCCAACCACACATCCCCACTGGTCTTTACTTGGCAATGTTTTCCCCAACCAAACAGAACTGGTTGGTGGTTTCAACCCGTCTAAAAACATTAGTCAAATTGGAAATCTTCCCCAAATAGGGATGAAAATAAAACATATTTGAAACCACCAGCTAGAGAAGAAATGAATGATTGCTTGGTAGGAAATGAATAAATTGGTCCTTTACCATCTATAACCGACACCTTTCAAAGGAAAAAAGGCTGTTTCTATTCGGAATGAATTTGTTTTTTCCAGCTAGCTGTGGAAAATGCAAAACCAGGAGGGTACTGGGCTGTCCATGGTACTTAGTAAATGGAGTATAACCCCTCTGCAAGTTGGTTGTAGGTCCCATAAGTAGGTTATAAACCAACTTAGTTACTAACTTGCATGACTTTTCTTTCATATGCTTCAATCAATCTGGGGCTGTTTTATTCCCATCGGTCCAACCGATTCATGACCTAGGGACATCCAAGTAGAGTTGATGACATTGGCCATAGAGCCATAAGAGGTCATCTTATCAACAAAAAGGATATACCGGGCCATGGAGGGCCATCCGAGTTAGTAAGTACTTAGTAACCCCCATTTACAAGCAATTTAAGCCATTTGGAAGGGGAACAACCCTACTTAGGGGACTTACCAACCATGGTTATTAACCACTTACTAAATGGGATTAACCACTTGATGGTTCAGAAATCCTGCGTTCACCAGTTGATATGGTAAACATACCATTATATACAGGGTTTTAGCACCATCCCAGGTGCTGCAGGATTCATCAACAGTAGTGTAACCAGTAGTGTAACCCCCATTTACAAGCCATGAATGGCCATTTGGAAGGGGTCCCACAACCCGATATTGAGGGGACTTACGATCACCATAATAGTCGCTAACCACTCACTTAGCGGGGTTGTCCTCCAAGTAGCGTTCTTAGAGATCTTGGGACATATTGCGGAAAATGTTCAGAGACTAATTGTTTTTCTCATTACGCTTCCATCAGTTCCTCCATGGGTTTGTGCGAGAAAATATGGGAAGTGGATCTGAGCAAGCCCATTTGAGCCTTGAAAAAAAACTCTTATTTTCCATTGTAATACTGATATCTTCAATAGGGGTCCTTGTAATATTACAATCCCCACATAACTCGGAAATCCCCCCCAAAAACAACAAATGAATAGACTACCCACTTAAGTTTACCAGGGTTGAACGGCAGGACCCAATCTATATCTAAATAAATAAATATATATATATATATACATCAATATGATATAAATAGATAATTTTATACCCTATCTATCCCTATCAAATCTATCAGCAAAAGCTTCAGTTGCACAAAAGTTACAGGTCTGTTTTGGGTGCCCCAACTGCTTTTTGACTGTTGACTGGTGGTTTTCTTGCAGATTCCACTGAACCCAACCTCAAACAACTCTCAAAACTCCCCTTTTCGCCATTTCGCCATCTTTTCGGAGTCGTCCTGTGTGTTCAACATGGCATCCACTAGGAGCCGCTCCGCATCGGCTTTGTCCTCGAGGGAAAGTTGCAAGGATCCTACCTGGAAACTCTAAACCACCAGTTCTAAACAACCAACTTATATAGGGTTATAATCCAGTTACTAAGTACCATGGACATCCCAGTGGGAAATGGTTATTTCACCAAGTCGACGCATATAAAAGTTGTTGGCTTCGGAGTTTCAGGTAGTTGGCACTTTCTTTTTGCCACCCATTTCTTTTGCAAAAAATGTGTTGTTGAAGTTGGGAATCATTTTCCCCAGATTTCGGTTAGAACGTTTTGAGAAAATTATTCAAAACCACCACCTACCAGGTGATTCAGTGTGAGCTTTTGATCTACCGGTGGAGGTCACTTAACCTTCTGAAAGGGTCACGAATCACCATCCTCAAAAAAGGTCACCAGCAGAATGGCCAGGTATACGGTATACGATATAATTGTTTCGCTATACAAGCGATCTTGTTTGGGATGCGAAACTTTAGCCGTGATGCAACACTCATGAATCAGGACTATGGAATGACCAACAAAATGTCTATGCAACTTGAGCCACCCAAAAAACAAAAGTGCGCAATGGAACCGCCATTTTTTAGCGTGAAAAAACGAGAAACAACTATGAAGGAAGTTACAAAATTTGGTAACTGGGGTGACTTGTGAGATAGGTTTCCGTTTAGCACTATTTGGTGAATGCTTTGTTTAGCTTCGTGAAGGCGTGAAACAATTTGGAAAGAAGGAATTTCGAGTTGTCTCGCATCCAAGTCAGGTGAAAACTTGCCATTTCATGAAAACTGCTTGGTTAATAAGGATTCCAGAATTTATATAAACAGCAATTAAAATCATATTTTTGGACACGGACCAACCAAGTCACATGTTTCTTTTTGTAGCTCATCCATTTGGGTGAACTTATAGTAAGCTGATAACAGCACCCCTGCTCTCTTGAAAAGAAAGCAAGCACAAACATCATAATTGTCAGAAAATAAGGATAGCATAGCACCTTTCTAGTTGGAACAAACCAAACTCCAAATAAAAGGAATGTGAATCATTCTCAACCCAAGGTGTCCCTAGACTAGCAGCTTGCTTCCTATCCTTCATCTCCCTATGTCCTCTCTACTAGCTGAAGGAGGCATTCGAATTCCTCGAATGTTGCGGTTACACAAGACCTGTGCCCAAGCATTCAGCTGAAAATCCAGACTTTTCTTCCCGCTGTTTTGGTTTCGTTGGGTTAGCTTTTTGGAAGGGATGATGAGGGATTAACACCCCTGAAAACGAACATGGATACCCAAAATAGCCTGGTCGTTGGTCGTTGGTCGTTGGGCTCGTTTGGCCCCACCCCATTGGAGTAACTTAGAACCTGGGAGATGTTCCTAAGGATGCAAAGGGTGGGAAAAGTGGTGAATGCTTTTTTTGGTCAAACGGTTTGGATCTCCGAGCCAAAAAAATCACAGGTGTGTGGTGGTCGCTGGGTTGAGAACACCACACAACAACTAAGAAGATTTGTGATAAACATCTTTGTTATATAGATACAAAATTGTCATGTAGCTCCTATAGTTTGCAAACCTAAAATATAATATTATGAAAGCATACCTGGATCTTCCAAAGGGTGCGGGTCATGGATGATAAGGGGTGCCGAAAAAACACCATCCCTGGGATCCAAACAGAACCCTTGGAAGATGCTGGTATGAAAGCTCAACATGATGGTTTCCAAATGCAGTATCTCCTTTGTGAAAGGATCCATTTTTTTTAGCCTCCGGAGAAAAAACACTGCAAGGGCTTCGAAAAAAACACATGGATTCGGTGGCCGTTACATTATAGGCCTTAAATAAGGCTGGCTATGTCCTAAAGGGGAGATGGCTTCTTTTTTTTTTGGGGGGGGGGGTAATAGGTATCCTTATATTCTCTATATGTTTCTTTTTTGAAAGTTTCGGGCTTTTTCCACCATTCCCCTGGCGAAAATTGAATCTCTTTTTCACCAATGTTTATGATCATCAGCCTAGAAAATTGACTCTTTTCTGCACCTGCTTTTTTCAATTAGAATGTAAATCCCCAACTTTGCATCACCATGAGATGTATATACCAGCACCTTCCAAGCTGTGCCAACTGGTTCCGTTACAGTGTGTCAATTCACAATCCCTTAGGGTTTAATTGGAACCCCTTTAAAGGTGCTGGTATACACTAGGTACCACAAAACAAAAAAAACACGCAATCCTTCAACATATTCATCTTTTTGCCCGTTATATATTTCACCAATCTAGATTTCCTGAAAATAACGTGATTTCCCTTCCAAACAGCTACCTTTTGGGGGCCAAAAAGCACGGTTCGTGAGGTCGCTATCTTTTTGTTTAACCCCAAGCGTCGCCTGCACGGACAACACCACTTGACCTTCAGGATCAGGATTCATCTTCACCTTCCAAGAAAAAACAATGGGTTTTTTTTGAGAAGGTGGGCACCGAGCCGATCGTTATTAATGAAGTGAAATAATCCCTATAAATGGCCTAAAATAAACTGGTAACTGGGATTATAACCCCTATAAATGGAGTTATGTGCCCCTACTTCTAACTGGATCCGGGGGCCCACCTTGTACCAAACCCAAAAGGTCAAGTACCAAATTCACATGAGGTCAAGAGAAAAAAACCGGGGTCCCTTACTTTCCATGAGTCATCCTGGTTGTTAAAAAACGGGATCCTTATTTCATGGTTTATGAAATAATCCCCATTTGGGTAGTATAATCCCTGATATAACCTAAACAACCAGGTTTTTATTTCATTGCTCATATTGGTTGACAGTAAAACACTGTAAACACACAAACAAAACACACTCAAATTTTTGTGTAGCTTAGGGTGTTTGTAACCCCCTTCCCAGGATGCAAATCGCCAGTCTTCACAACCCAGATTCCAATCGTTATTCTTCGACTGCCACTGGCAAGGGGCGACCACACCCATAGGTGTTAGATGGAATCATAAATGCACCAAGCTCCAACAAAAAGAACCAAAAAAACCTCAAAAAAAGTTGCTATTTTTGAAACCTTAGTGAAGAGTGATGTCAAAACAATCAACAAGTGGTTGAGTATCCAGCCTCCCCAAAAAAAAACAGTAAAACACATCTGAGTCATGAGGAAATATTATTGGGAAGGTATCTGGTTGTAGATTCCTGATAGTTCATAAATATGGCCCTATGCCCTTAATCGTTCATGTAAACAAACTACAACAACTACTAACTACTATATATAAAGGTATCCAAGCATGGTGGTTTCTGTGCCAGAAATCTGCAAGAAGATTCTATCAATTAATATATAGACTGGTTGTGACATTCCATGATACTGGTTGGTTAATAGGGATCCTTATATTGGATTATTATAGTCCCCATATAACTGGGTAGGATTTCATCCCCAAAAAAAACACCTAAACAACCAGGGTGAACTGAAGACTGCTCAAATATTTTCCCAACTTGCTGCTCCAGCCCGAGGGCCTTGCTTCACAGTATGAAGCTTAAGTTTTGGGACCCTTACCCTCCGGTAAACAAACATAGCTGGCTGGAAAATCCCCATCTTGAATAGGAAATACATCTTCAAATGGTGGATTTTCCATTGCTATGTTAGATTACCGGAGTGTAGTTCTATAATAAAATCCTGTGATTGAAACCAGGGGTCTTTCATGGGCAGCAGACCGAAAGTATATCTATAACTTATTGAGAAATGTTTGGGACCATGAAATAAAAGGTTTGTATCAACTTCATTTTTCCCAAGTGGATATTAGTAATCTCCAAGGTCGTTTCTCAAGGTTAACCGGGTTTTTCACGGCATGCCCCAAGATATGCAATATGTCAATAAAATGACTGTCAATATAATACTGATTAGTTAAATCCCAGTAAGTTGCAGGGAACTCCGGCGTACCATCTGAGTGTTTTCTCAGATACCTGATTTCTTGGCGGTGTAGAATTTGCCACGTCTTGCAGGATGATGTCATGCCAACGGTTCATCACCTGCGCTTTGGAGCATCATCCCAAACCAAATGCTTGGGGGACAAATGAAATTGTGATAGCCATTCAAAAAGAGAGTATATCTATTTGAAGGGTAGCAATATCTATAGACTTTTTTAAGTAGAGGGTTATAAAATTCCTTGTCCAATAACCAACAAAGCGCTTGTTTCACAGCTCCTGTGCTCAGTGGCCTGGTCGCCTAGGAAAAAAAATCCTCGAAAATACGTATCTAGTTGGTGGGTAATCGCCACCCATCTGAAAAAATATTGCTCATCAAATTGGATCATTTTTTTGCAGGGTAAAAATAGAACATATTTGAAACCACCGCCTAGTTACTAGTTGTAAATGTGATATATTTCAACCCAGTTACTTACCCTACATTCATCACCTCAGTTGGAGGCCAACTGAGTAACGTTTGGGGGATAAATTCCATATCTCCCAACAGGTTGTCGGGGGCCCTTGAAATTGTTGTTGCTCAAACTTTTGGCCCTTGAAATGGTCATTTCAAGGTATCCAAAAAACGGTGCGATACCGACTCCGTGTGCAAAAATCACAAGTTGGGCACCCAGAGCATTTATTTGGTGGTCCAGTGCTTACCCCATAGAATCCATGTATGGTATATTTCCCTACATTTGGTTGATTTTTGATGGTAAATGTAGGTAAATAAACCATACATGGATCCTATGGGTATGTGCGAAACACACGTTAAAAGCCACCTTGGTCTGTTTTCAGAAACCCGAACTTTAAAAGGAAAAAAGGGTCGACCGGGAGCCCGGACCGTTCGGAAGAGAGGTTGGAAAACGGTGTAGCACGACTCATCCTGATCATCTGTCTTCAGGATCAGCTACTGAAAAATTCAATAATATATCTGGCCAAATGAAATAAGGTTTCACCCACCTAGATTTTTCTGAAATAGCCGGGGATTTCCTTTCCTCACCTATCTTTTGTTTTGGGGTGAGGTCGTGTGAGGTCGCATATAATTTGACCAGGTTTAATATCTAATACTATGGGCCAATAAAGAAGACATATATCCAATTTTATGGGATCACCTAGTGAAGATATACCTGGATCCCAATAACTCATCTTGGTAGTGACTGTTATTTTGTGGGAAAGGGGACAACCCAAGGTTTGTCTTATTCAGCTACATTGGGTTCAACATATATGTTCAAAACAACTAGTTTCGAGCATGATGGATCTTGGAATGACAGAACATTCATGACGTTCCAAGAGTTCCATGTTGGTGAATGATGAAAATATCAGTGTCGCCAGCATTACTTATGATAGGCTAAAACGGCTAAAAAACATAGTACATCTCTCATAATTTCTTCAGTATGATGATAGTCCTGCTGCTTTCAGGGGGACTTCGTCACTCTGAATGTATTTGAAGCTACAATCAAATACATAGTACAACAAATATACTAATAGAGGCAAAGTCTCACCATAGCATCTGTTTGTCGATCTATGTGCTCTGTTTCAGCACGGTAATGATGAGGATTTTTTGACATTTGGGGGTGCGTGGCTTGTCGCATTTCGAGCAATTGTGGACACTGCCAAGTTTGCTGTTCCAGGGTCAACTGCAAACATGTTGACTGTGCTCATCTCTGTCTTTCCGTTAAAATGATTCTAACAAACTCTCGAGTGGTTCCAAATCATTTGAGCAAATACTCCTGTTGAATACCAAAATCATCAACAAAAATTTTGCAGAAATCCTAAAAATCACCAGACAGAAGATGATTTCATGTAGCTGCCTTTATTATATTATCGTTCTTGTCCTACCCCAGAGTAGTGTAGGTGGTTTGCTTTAACAGAAAACTTGTCAGGAAACGGTCTACCAAAGACCGCATGAAAACCAATTTGGCCGAAACTCAGAACGACTTGAAGAGACAAAACGTGCAGTGCGTGACGTCTCAGAAAAGTGCGATAGCGTCCACTCTCCAACCCTCCATCGCACCAAACTTCCAAAGCAACTGAGTTGGATTGCATATAGCCAAATTCATGGGTCAGATTTGTTTCTGAGCTTCAGCCTATGCTGCCAATTCATTTTGCAAGTAGGTTGATTTCGTCCCGTAAATATCAGTAAAATAAACGCCAATCTTACAATCACGATGAAATTACGATCACTTCCAGCCAAAAAAACACCCACCCGTAAGAATCAATGAATTCATCTGTCATCAACAACTCGTGTTTTTGCCAAGCAACGGCTGCCATCAGCCCCAAAGTTCGAACAATCTTGTGGCCTGAAAATGGAGGTGGATGGAGGCTGGCGGTTGATGCGCTTGAGATATCTTGAGATCTTCCCAAATGCGCCGAATCAGACTGGAATATATTTATACCTACATTTACCATGAATGTTCAAGCTATAATGTAACGTATAACATTCCATATAGCATATGGGCTTGATATTTCTTGATAACTGTCAACACATCTTGGTGTACAATGGTTCATTTAGATGGTTTGCTGGTTTGGGCAAATCCCCTCATAGTCTCTACTCAGCAGTTCCAACCAAATAGGCTTCAACCACCAAGCACTTCTGCAACTTGCACCAACCCAATTACCCATACCATCGATGTATGGTATATTCACCTACATTTACCATAACAATCAAGCAAATGTAGGTACGGTAAATATACCAGTCCCATGGATCCCATGGGTTACAGAATCCATTTAGAACCTGCAACAAAATGCCCACCAAAATGAGGAGGGCGAGTTTACATCAAATGTGCCAGGGAATCCGGGAATCCTTTTATTGGTTGTATAAACTCCTACTATTGGGTTGATGACCATCCCCTACTATATGGATCAATAATGGGAGTTTAGACCTCACAAGCGCACAAATGTCTGGTTGTGAAATATGTCACGGACTCTGGTGGTGAGATCATGACATTATATCTGTTGTCCAATATGATTCGAATATGGATATATACAAAACATCAAATGTTCATCACAAATCATATTCAACTTCAAAGACCAATTTCACCTTCACTACTTGCTCTCATCAGCCATTAATCCCCCCCCTCTACACAACCCAACCCAACCCAACCCACGTGACGTTCAAGCACACGCTTACACCCCCAATGTATACGCCACTTGGCGGATCATCCCATGACTTGGATATGTGGTGAATAACCATGCTTCATAAATTCCCTAGGGATCGGGTCGTTCCCCTTCCAAATTATTTCCAAATTGGCCTTTCAATGGGGCTTATATCCTAACCACTTACATCCCCCAAGTCCTGGGTTGTTCCATCCTCCAAGTACACCCACCCTGTTCCCTTTGCCGCCTTTATTGTCAATGCCTGGCTTCACACATTGTGCTAAGGAACTGCCATGACCTGTTCGAAGGTCCTGGCGGATCCGTGGGCTCAGATCCTGTTTGGTTGGGTTGGGAAAAACCCCTCCCCGTAGCCCCTGGTCCAACTACTTGGAGGATCATCTCAGTGGTTAATAACGTGATAAAGTCCCCAGAACTGGCCCAGTTCCACTTCCAAATGGCCGAACTTCATGGCTTATTTTTCATGGGGGTGATCCTATCTACTTACAAGTCCTGGGATGATCCTCCAAGTACCCTCCCCAAAACGAACATAACACGTGAAAAGATGGTATTTCGATGGGAACTTTCGTCTTCCAACCATCCATTTTCAGGTGCTGGATGTTAGTTTCAGGGAAGGTAACTGGTTGGAAGATTACTTTCCTTTGGGATTTTTGGCCTATTTCCAAGGGCTTTGGCTGTGAGTTTTAGGGAGTCTAGTCATTCCAAACCGTAAACTTAGATTTCCTTGTCCGGTGTTAGTTGTAGTCCAAAAATGAATTTGAGGAAACATCAAATAGGAAGTTGTTGCAGGCCACCACCTCACTTTTCATGAAACATCCTTCGAGAATCATGGGAAGTATTGTGAATTTGTGAAATATCCAACAGTTCCATAAACTTTGAGATTTCTCTGGATGAAACATCTATAGTTTTTTGATACGATGTAAATATTTCCTACTCAAATATGAGAAATGTCCATAACAATGTTGGTTTGGATGCACCCTGTTGGTGTAGCTTGGAGAAGAAAATCACTTTTCGGTATTTCCACGTGAGCCACGAAAATACCCTTATTACTTTCCATTGAATCCTGGTTGGTGAATAGGGATCCTTATAGTGGTTTGCTATAATCCCAATATAACTAGGTAGTATAATCCCCTATATAATCTAACCAACCGGGGCTTTTTTCATTGCTCACGTATATTCACACTATGTTCCAACCTTATCTTTGCTCGAAAATGTGGGATACCCAATGAAAACCTACACTAAGAGCAAGTTGATCTCCCCTGCACCACCTGAGATATATGAAACCCTACAAAAGATGGGATATTCTCAATATCAACCTGTGGAATATTCCATCCATCAACAGTACCATCTATGGAAAATCCCTTCCCAGTTGATGCCCAAACGAAAAAACATAGCTGCCAACCTTTAGTCGCTCATAGAGATCCGGGTCTTGTAGTAACACCGTGGCCAGGACGTTGTGATGATTTGACCTTAGGAAAATTTGGCGAAAAAAACTGTTGGCCAACATGGTGCACATGATCATGTGTAGTTGATGAAGGTAATCCTTGTAAATGACTGTGGTCATGGGCTATATCATTGCTACATACATTGTTCTATATAATATGTTGAAGTTAATGATGTATAAATGAATATGATATGTATATATACAGTTATATACACATTGTGTAAGCGCAGAACATGTGAGCCATATACCTGTATCAATTTTCTTATATAGCAATTCCAATGGCTACAGGCTGCTACAGGATGTTATACATGAATCCACTATGAAGACTCCGCATTTGCCATTACAAACTTCGAAAACAAAACATTTGACTGATAAAGCCTTCACACTATATACATATATACAGTATATATGAGAACAATTCTTAGGGAAGATTCATCACCCTATCAAAGAAAATGATTTGAATTTCACAACTGATGCCTCTACAATTAGATATTTCTTTCTTGCCGATTTTGCCATATAGCTATAGAAATAGGTCTACATTGGGAGTTTCGGGTTATCAACTGGTATCTCCACGGACACCGTCACCATCATGTCATCACCCCTCCGAAACCCCGGACAAGTCGGGTAGTGGCTGCGATCCATCCGATGGAAAGCCCGGGTACTGCAGGATGGGCGACATGGTGTCACTTACTTGGATGTCCCGGGACGGAAGTTAACCCCAATATACACCATTTATAAGATATTTATAAGTAGGTGAAATAACCCATTGATCCTAACCATTGATCCTAACTTCCAACGGGACATCGAAGATAGATTTATCCCCCCAGAGGTCCACGATGCAAAATCGTGGCAAGGTCCGAGGTGTAAACCCACCCAAAAACTAACGGCTGGAGGGCCCCAGAATGATGGGTTTGGATGGGCTTGGAACATGTATGGACCTCACTTTAGCCTGTTGGACCCTGGACTAAAAGTTTGAATTGGATATTTTCCCTACTAAATAAATTATGTAATCCCAAAAAAGTTTCAAAGTTTAGCCATTTGGCCAAGTAAGAAAATGTCCGGCCTCAAATATGGGACCATTTTGAGTCTCAATTTCGTCAACTTTCATGGGGTTAAAAACGTTTTGGGATTCCGGGAACCAACCCCAAAAAAATGGTTCGAATGTCATCCTGGTCGTGACGATGAACCAGCAACGTCGTGAAAACCAAAAAAACATGCGAAACTTCACCTTTTTTCTGATAGAATCCCTTCTGACAATTCTGATAGAATTCAGATTTAAGCTGGTTGGTGGTTGAACCAACCCATCTGAAAAATATGATCGTCAAAATGGGTTCACCTTCCCCAAAGTTCGGGATGAACATAAAAAATATTTGAGTTGCCACCACCTGGAATGGAATTATAGTGATTTTACAATACCTAAAATTATGATGATCATCAGATCTTCCTAACTTTTAACCAAATTTAACCTCCATTTTACATTTTAACCAAATTTAACCTCCATTTGTTTGAGACATTTGCCCATCATTGGAACATGATCTTCATCAATTTGCGGGGAATTTCTAGGTAATGCGATGTTTGATTGACCCTTGATCGACAGGAATAACAGAAATTCACGTCACAGTAGCAAAAAGTTCAAGAAAGATTTATTTTCTGTTCAAGATAAATGTTCAAAAAATCCTTGTTCAGAAGAAAGCCGTCCGTACCTAGTTGGTGGTTTCAACCCATCTGAAAAATATTAGTCAAATTGGAAATCTTCCCTAAATAGAGTGAAAATAAACAATATTTGACTTGCCACCACCTAGAATTGTTCACAACCCCCCTTAGTTGCGCCATCGACTTTTCAAAGGCTCTCCAAGTTGTATGTTTTTTCACAAAAAAGGCTCCTCAGCATCACCGCGCCCGGCCATGCTACTCCAATCTGGTAAAGTATCCTGCAAGGGCAGTAAGCTGGTTATTCAGCTAATGGTTAATTATGGTTAATTGGTTGTTGGGGGCCCGGTGGTTTGGATTCCTAGGAAACCTTCATGAAAAGGATTGTTACGCAAAGGGGTATTGCTAGAATCCAGAAAACCATCTTCGGGAAAGTGTGTGGATGATGGTTACTGGGAGGATCATCCCAGGAATTGATTGATCCAGTAGTTAGCAACTATGGTGATGGTATATAAGTCCCCAAGGCCTGGGATTTTTCCCCTTCACAAAAGGCCGAACGTCATGGCCTAGAAATGGGGGTGATCCCAACTACTTACTAACTGGAGGTAATTCCCACTGGCCAACTATGAAAGGAATCCGTTTTATAGCCTGTTGGTAAAGGTTTAGAGTTAGACGTGTGTTCCAAAGGTGTGTTGAAACTACACCTTAGAGTCTGTGAACCCAAAATTTCGGCAAATTCCATGATAATTTAATTGTCAAATCATATCAGAACCCTCTTGATATGTATTGGATAGATACCCAAAATAACCATATATGAAAGGAGATACATGTTCCAAAGCATCATTTGTTGGTATCAGTATAAAATTTCGGGGATGTGAATGTTCATTCATATCAATTGCTTATATACATATGATTATTCCTACCTGCGTATGCAAATCATACCTTGGTTGCCGTCAGGAATCAGTTTGAAAACAATCATGGGAATGTTCCCCAGTAGTCCATCATTCAAAAATGATCTGGTCAAATTCATATTTCTCCACGCAAAACCTTGGTTGGCCAGACTTTTCCATCAACAGTAGCACATCAGCAGTATATGAATATATATAGTTTGTGTTCCCCTTCCAAATGGCCATTCATGGTTTATACATGGGGGTAATCCTAACCACTTCCAAGTCCTGGAATGATCCTCCAAGCAAGATTATTAAGCCACAAACAACCCTGATTTACAAGGTTTCACAGTAAATACATCCCAGGTGGTGATTGCAGGATTTCTGAACCATCAACAGCAACTCCAGTAAAATATCCCTGAAACTAACAGTTCGCCCTTGAAAAGAAAGGCCGAAACCCTACAGGAAATTTCATCTTCCAACAATTGCTTTTCAGGGGTAAACTCACTGCTAGTTCCAGGGGCTACAACCCCAAAGACTGACTTGACAATGGAAAAAACAACCATTTGAAGATGTATCCCCTGTTAAAATAGTGATTTTCCAAT
>DF241654.1:36636-73959 GCA_000507305.1 Breviolum minutum Mf 1.05b.01 | reverse complement strand
TGACAAGCCAGCATAATGCCGGTACTCATCCATTTTGATGACAAGCCAGCATTATACCGGTACTCATCCATTTTACATAGGTATGTATATACACATATATACACATATTGATGTACATATATATACTTCCCAGAAGGAATGTTTACATATTTTTCTGGGACATTGGCTGGACTGCGCGCGGCACGAAGAAGCATGCTTGGCACTTCCGGAGTCTTTCTACAACTTCTGCATGGCCTGAGGTACAGCGATTTGTAAATACCGTCGGTATTTGTAAATGTAGTTTTCTTTTGGTTCACCGCCTGCGCCCAAAACGGGCCCGCCACACGGCGCCCAGGCATTGACATTGACATTGACCTCTGACGTTGAAACGATTGTTTTTCCCGTGTTCAATTGCAACGTCATGTTCAGCGATTTGTGTACCAGATCGTCCAATAAAACCATTGCTTCTGCAGGTGTTCGTGCGAATAGAGGGATATCATCAGCGAAGCGTAGGTCCAGTAAAAATGCGGTGTTACCGCCGAGGTCAGAACCATACTTCCGTGAGTCTTTGAGCGGATAGTCTCCATTCCAACAGACATGCCGAAACAAACGTAGGCTCAACACACGTCCTTGTCGCACCCCAGCGTGGATGGGAAAAATGTTGACGTTCCCGTTTCCGAATTGATTGCAACAAATTAATTGCAAAATCGAAATGAGATGGTCAGTAACGCCATGATCACGTGACGCAAGCCACAATGCATTTCAATTCGCCCTGTCAAAAGCCCTTGTGTGATCAAATCGAGGCTCACAACCCGCATTGGAATTCCCTTGTCCCAACCTTGTCCAAAGATAACGTTGCACTCAGTAAGTGTTCATCCATCCGCCCATGTTTTCGGAAACCGTGTTGTTCATCCGGTTGATGTGCTTCCAGCGATGCTTGAATGCGACCCAAAATCATGATGGCAAATGTTTCATACAACAAATAAAAGTTGCCAATGGGCCTGAAGGCAGATGGTTGTTGAGCCTTCGCCGTTTTCGCCAGCATCTGAAAAAACGTCTTGCTCCAAGATGATGGAAAATTTCCAGTGTAAAACATATTTTTTCGGCAGGAACGGTGGGAAAAACAACCTTTTAGTCCAGCCGGGCTTGCATGCCCGAAAGGGCCGCGCGTAGTCCACAAACGAATTTAATACAAAAAGAAAGTGGAACAAATGCTAGGCGCCAAAACGCATCAGGAACACGAAACACAGGAAATTGTTTACCAAAATTAGTTACCGATCCGAATCGTGGGGTGCATCCTCTGGAGGACGCAAGTTTGTTCAAAACGGTTCACATGTCAAACACATTTTCGTAGGTATACAAACGGCGTCCAACTTTGCTTGCGCCTGCAACATTGCAAGGAAAATTTGTATGAAATAAACGTGGAAGAAACACCGTCGTGCATGCAACAATGAGAAAAAACTTTTGATGTATTTGGTAAACATGGTAGTGTCGCATCTTCCATCAGGGGACATATATCCCATGGACAATCCAAAGCAATCTGTCCAGGAGGCCTCACAATTTGAAGGTACAACCCACGGAATTCAACATTCATCTTATCAGACTGCCTGTACTCAGTGGCGCGCCACACCAAGTCGGGACAACCGCCTCCAAATATTTTGTTTTATGCCATTTTTTTTTTCCTCCTTCCCATGTTTCTTTGACCATCAAATCCAACCTTCCTGGTTTCCTGTTTTGCAACAGTTTGTTGTTTCCAGGCCAGTATAGAATATCGGGCCCCAAAGACCCGCCGTTGAGGGAATGTTGTTTTTACAAACATACCCCCTGCCAAGCTTGATGGCGGGAGATTTTATCGTTTTTTTCGAGTTTGTTTTTGTGCATTGCATATCCATGCACAAAGGCAATGCCGTTTGAGACAATGTGCGAGCAAGAAAAACTATGTGAAAACATGTGGTCGAGGTGCTGGTTCCGACGAGTTCTTTATGACCTTTTCTGTGGGCATGAAACAGCGGAAAAATTTGGCGCCATCCCTTGGTTTCGCACCGCGCCAATGGAGGGTTTGCGTGCCATGCCCATTTGTCACTGACGTGACGCTTTGGCACCGATGTAAGACTCAAAGCTGTCACAAACGGAAACTCAGCTTTTCACACGGATGTGCTGGCCGAGGGCTCTTCCCCCCACCAAGCCGACAGCCGAGCCCACCACCTGGAAGGAGTAGTGGTTTGGATTTGACCCTGTCCCCATGCACAGCCGATATACAAATGGCACGTGCCAGTAAAGCACTGTAAACCAGACCGCCTGCGAAAAAAAGGTGCGAGGACAAGCAAACAATCAAAGATCCAATGCTTATTTGGTTTTTTCCATCCCGTGCTCAACCAAAACTAGCCAATTTGCAACCCCCTTACCCCAAATTTTTTGCAGTGAAAAAATACAGGCGAGGCACATCAACAGACCATGAAAACAAAAATGCATTCCAAAAAGTGTTGCAATATGCATTGTGTGCACTTAATGAATGAATATTTGCATATGTAAACACCTACATTTCCACGTGTACGTCTGGAAAATGCGAAGTACATTTGAGCCGCCCTCACCGAATCTTTCTGAACTTGCATTGATCCACGGCGGGAACCCTGACCGCAAACTAGCTTACATTCGCAAATGTAGTCCTGACATCGTCACGTTTGTGGACGGGGAAAAACGTAATTTCCATTTGATCACCCCCGGCACCACCAAGAGGTGGATTTAAAACACTGACCCGGTGTTTGCCGGGTTGAACAGCTAGGGTTTTTCAAAATCATTACGCTTTTTGACTGGACCGGATGGGCATATGTTTTTGTGGATTTTGTGTTTCTAGTAAAACGATTTGGTTCGAGGAAAACTTTTCAGCGGAGACTAAGATGGGAAAAACGACCGTGTTCCAGCTGTGTTGTGAACGGGCCACGTTTCACGGACAACTTGACAACTTCATCCGTTCATTCATTCAGGTCTTCGCCCAACAAAATATATTGTCATCCATTCCAAGTTATGTCTTCATTCCACACATGAAACTAGATATGGGGAAATCTGTTCAGGGGTTTAGGTGTGGAAACTGGTGCTTCGATGTGAATCAACCAATGTCGGCAAAAACATGCACCATGGAAAAAATTCGAGGAGTAACGAACAAAGTCGTTGTTTTTTTTGAAATTCTATTTGACATGGTGTGTATTTTGCATGGTGTTTGAACATGTGCTCGGAATGTTGCAAGCTTTTGCGGCCGGACCGTTCAACAGATGATTTGGCAGCCACATGAAACATGAAAATTATGATCTTCGCAGACATACAACACTATGCAGCCGGCCACAGCAATTCCAATTCAATTCTTTTGAAATCAAGATGTCTGGCAAACAGGTTGTCCAGATTGCAACGTACGAAGATTATTGACCCAAGTGCATTGCATTGTAAATGAGGGCTGGCCTTTCATGTTGTGAAAGGAAGGCAACGAACAATGGAATCAAAATAGCACACATACAGAAGTTCTGAAAGGAATGTGTTTTCGGTACTGATTCCACTTTGGCTCTTTTTAGCCACGCCTTGCATGGTATTCTTGTGACTGGATGGAGGCTTGACGGAGTGTGTCTCACCAAGACAGGGGTGGAACCAATCCCCTTCGTTTTGTTTTGGTTGAGATATGGATGTTTACACACATATTGACGTAAGCAAATGCTCAGATTTTAGGATGCCACAAATTCAAAATGCATTGTCAGATTTTGGAGACCGAAACGCGTCCCGTGACCAAAATGTTTGCTCAGGTTGAAGGTTTTCTGATGTGATGTTGGCCACTGACCCTTGGTCAGTCTTTGCAATTTTTTTGATGTTCAAAGGGTTTGGTTGGCTCATCCAGCCAGCTGCATGATTGTGTCTTATGTCCAAGCCGACCTTTGATTAGAAAAAATTCACCTCGTTCTGAATGTTTGATACGTGTTTGCTTAAGCTAGGCGCTGATCGATATCATGAGTTGCAACCGGACGCGTCTGCCTAGCAACCAGATAGGTTTTGGATGTCTGCAGACCCAATCTGCGACTTCATGAATCACGCGGGTTGACTTGGAGTTTTGATTTCCCGTAAATCGTTCCAGCATTTCAGGTGAGCGAATTCTTGTTTCCGACTGCCTTTTTTATTTTGGCAAAATTATGATGCGCCTTTCATGTTGAAGTTTGAAAAAAAATCTTTATATACCAACTTTGATAGGAACGTGACATCAAATTGTTTGTTGATCGCTCTCTCTCAGGCTTCTGGGCCCTTGCACTGTCAAGGGTTGCCCCTCCCTTCCTCGGAAGTGAAGGAAAACTGGAAGGAGCAGTCTTAGTGTTTTGGTGGTTGTTGATGTCCTTCTTCTTCTTTCTTTTTGTTGTGATTGCGGAGTTGTTGTTGTTGTTGTTGTTGTTGTTGTTGTTGTTGTTGTTGTTGTTGTTGTTGTTGTTGTTGTTGTTGTTGTTGTTGTTGTTGTTGTTGTTGTTGTTGTTGTTGCTGGTGGTGGTGGTGGTGGCGGCGGCAGTGTCAATGCTTGGCTTCTGCAAGAACATGGACCGGGAGACACGTCATCTAGGTCTAGGTCTGCAAAAACTACTGTTACCTACTATCTATCTATATTTGTGTCCCGAACGGCAGAACGAGGTGATGATTTCGGGTGACTAATTTCGACAAAGCTTCCACCAGCCAATGAGTTAGACACCTCTTGGTGACCTTCATAGGCACAAGTGGCTCACAATCTCAAAGGATTGAATCTATGAAACACAATCTTTCCAAGTAGGAACCCGGTTTTTGTGGACATAGCTTTGCAAGGTTTTATTATAGTTACTGTATATTGAAAATCCTTTAGCAAATCCAACTGAAGTAAGCGTATCAAATTCAACTGATCTCGTCCCTGTCAGAAGTGGTTTGCAGGAGCATCCCAATGCAAGACTTCAGGATCAGGACTGAAGAGTTTTACAATTGATGGTGTGGGGTGTGTGCATTCCAAAAAAAGGCATCAATGATTTGGGTGATTGCGTCCAAGGTGACAGTGTTTTTAAAAGCTGTTTCATAGGCCTCGGGTCCATGGACATGGATTTCAGGAGTTTCTGGGAAAAAATGGGTTTCTTTTGTTCAAACAAAAAAACGTGCAAATTTTCCATTGTCCGAAATTATGGTACACATGTCCTTCGTTTGGATCTTTTTTTGGGATTTCTTTGGACAACTTTTCGACGACGCTTTTGGGGATGTGCAAGGTGATCACATCTAAAGATCCACCAGAAATCTGACGCCATTAACGGGATCCAAGGATCCATTTTTTGCATATTCCTTGACAAAGATATCCTGAAATTCTCAAAAGGTTTTTTTCAAACAAAAGTCACTTCATCATTTTGGTTTGACAAGTCTGGAGGTTTTCCAACGAATTTCTTGGTCGATTTTTTGGCATCCCAATTTCTTTTTGGACACAAGGAATCATATTTGTTTGATATGCAAAACCGTTTTGTCTGCGTTGCGTCATGCGACGTGACCCGAGAAAAAAAAGGAGGTAAACTAAATCCAAGTTGGGGGGGGGAGAAGTTTGCGGCGGTCCCCCACGGATCTGGAGGTCATTGACAGGTCCAGGAATCTAAACATTTTCGTGAAGCTTCGGTCAAGACGATCTCAATTCCACGGGTCATCCAAAGGGAGACCCGAAAACCGACCGAAAGAAATGAACACTCAACACTCGCGACATACTGTTGATCGCTGAAATCCTGCGAACCAGTTGAGGTTGGTAGTTTATTCCCATTATTTTACAGGATTTTATACATCCCAGGTGGTTGGCCTTGGGATTTCTGAAGCATCAACAGTCTTGCCACCCTTTCGTCACCCACCCACCCAAAACATTTGGCTCCAGGACCTTGAAGAGGCCCACTTTGAGGCACAATTGAAGAATCGCGAGAATGATGTGGTGACTTGGTACTTTCAGTTTTTTTTTTGGGGTGAGAAAACAAGGCAACTTGTAATTGCATCAAATGAGTTGAGTCCAAATCTGTTGACACCTGGCAAGGACTGCTGTCGGACTGCTAGGAATCATGGGTTTGAATTTTGAATCGTCAACCTTTGTCATTTTGAAAATTTTCAATGGGTGAATTACGAAAGGACAACGGTTAAGTTTTTGAGATGTTGTTTTCGGGGTGTGGCCTGGTGACAAATTAGGAAGCATCCCAACAAAAGGCTTCCAAATGCTGAGTGGAGCAAGATACAGAGCTGGGGATGATGGATATTTCGAAATGAGGAGCTAGATTTGGAGCCCAAAGTCGACGAATCACCTCAAAATCACAAGTAGATTGCAGTTTGCCCTGTGTGAAGAAGTAACATAGCACTTGAAAATAGGCTGGGGCTTTTCAAAAGGAACTTTTATCTTCCAAGGCATTGATTTTCAGGTGCTATGATGGCTATGTTTGTTTCAGGGAGGGATACGTCGTAGAAGTCCAAATCCTTTTCAGAGTGCTGGTTTCGGCTTGTGACGTCTGAAGAAAATCTCATGGAATAAATCTGGTGTCTACATGAGTCGGATTCCCACAATATCAAAGGATTCAACCGGATTGCTGGGAAGGCACCCTGGGACCCTAAAACTAACATAACCCCTAGAAAATGATGGTTGGGAAACTACCTTCCTTTCAAAGGCCATGTTAGTCTCAGGGAGGGTATGATTGAAACTGAAACCCTTCTTGTTAGGAGTTTTGGACAGGATGGCGAAGCGTAATAGATTACGTGCACGAATCTGGGAATAAAACCACTGCATCCTGAACATGATTCACATTCTGAGTTGTTTGTGCCACATTCCTTTGGTGTTTGGCCAGAACATTTGAATGTCATTCTACCAGTCTCCTTTTTTTGAAACCCAATTTTTTATGAATTTTCTCAAGTCCGAGTCTCAGGAAAAGGCCATGACTAATGCCCCTGAGAAAATCAAAGGACTTGACATCGGTTGAGGTCCGCGCTTGGTGCGACTACGTCCAGTGGGCAGCGGATCACAACGAGGACGAGCCTAGCGTGCTTCAACGGGCATGTCGCTTGGCGCAACTGCCAGAAAGACAAAAAAAGGTACACTCCCGAAATTTAACATGGACCCTGAAAATAAGTCCCTGGAAAAGGAAAGTCCATTTGGAAACCATTNGAATTTCCGGGGTTTGAGTTGGCATATTTAAGTTGCAAGATGCACGCACTTGCCGGCATCGCCCTTCGTCCAGTACATCAAGGCACAAGAGCAAAAACCAGCGATATTGGAGGAACTAAGGAGCCCAGGATGGTGATTTCATACCAAATTGGGAGATGAAGTGCTTCCATTGCTGTTTCTGGCTAGGAATGATGGTTGAAATTCTTAAAAAATCTCTAGCTTGATCAGTGTACAAAAGAATTGGAGTCGTTTTTGTTGTGGACCCAACCTATCCAAAAAAGCTCTCGAACACATCATTTGATGTTGGAAAATCATTTAAAAAACCCGAAAAAACCTACCATTGTAGGTTTTTCCTAAATACATAGCCCACACATTACCTCGACATACGGCAAGCCATGTGCCAATGGTAAAGGTTGGTATTTGATTTTTGGGTGCCCTTTTTACATTCCTCTTTCACGTTCAAAGAGCAATGTAAAACGGGTATCCAGATTTCCCAGTTATTGCTGCAAGTCTTGTTTGTTTCATTTGGTAAGAAGACAGGCCGGGGTTTTCGATGCCCATTGGAGAGACGAATTTACGGCATTGACTCCCGTGTTTGTTTGCTGCGCGGTATCCCACGAGCGGGAATCCGTGGGGCACCCGGATCCCTGAAGATTTCAGTTGACCCGAGATTGGTGAGCAATCTGGGCCAGTTGGAACTATATACATGGATTCCGATGTTTCCTCACTCTTCCAAAACGGCAGAACGGTTGAAGATCCTGGTTTTAGAAAGCCTGAGATGGAATGCGTATTCTTTGGGCATATGAAGCAGTGGAATTCAGACTTCTGGTAGGCTGAACCCCGGAGCAATTGAGAAGGCCAAAACTTCAGGGGCACTTTCACAGGCATAGACATCAAGGCTACTTGGCTGTCTGCTTCTATGGCCACATTGCACTGAAATTCAACACGATTCCAACACGTGGTTGGTGCCAGGCTGAGAGGCAGTGGACACTGCATCTTCCTCTGTGTCCCGACACCTTCCGCTATTACATGCAAGAGATTTGTTTCAGCAGGAAAGTCAGGTAATTCAGAAATTGTTGCAATGCTATTGAATGAAGATTGTTGACCCTTTCGCTTGGTCCAAGCTGACCCTAACCGATCGTAAGTCGCAAGAAAATCCCCGTAGAGGTTTGATGTGTGACATAGCTTTTAAGATTTTTCATGTATCTTTCTGGATGAGGAAGAGGCTCCCTGTGTCTTGAGGAGAGACGACCAAGAAAACCAACAAGCAGTTCAGAACATGTCATTGGGGTCAAATGGGGGGTCTCAGTGTGGTGCTGAAATTTGGAATTGCCTACAGCAAGGCACATCCCTTGATATCCGAGCAGAAAAAGCTCAAGTTGTCTTTGATGGAGATTTGCACGAGGCAGAAGTGAAGGACGTGCCCTGCAAAACCATGCATGAAAGGCCCTGAAAGCTTCGGATGCAGGGCCTCCATCTGCAGTTTTCAGGGCCTTTCATGATTGGATCCCTGCCAATTTGGAAAAAAGACATGCAGCAACAGGGAGCCCAGACATAGGTCTTCTGCGGTGCAACAAAGATGGAAGGTGATAAAAAGACAGTCGACCGGCACTGGTCGTTGATCACAAGTGGGCATCCCAGCCTTGGAAAGTATGGAGATTTCTGGTACCGAAAAAGGGGTGTTTGGATTGGCTGGATTTAGGGACTAACACTTCACAAAAAATGTGGTTTATTAAAAGGGAATCGCCAAAGTCTCACCTGTGATCCTGGCATCGGGCTGCTGCTCTCAACAGATTCAACAGAGCTGATTTTAGGCGAATCAAGTTTCGGAGCAACGGTTAGAGACACAAAACCACGATAGACCCCCAACCCAACACCCCCAAATTCGGTGTTGACTGATTGCCAAATCGCCCCAGGTTATGCATTGGCAGGGGATGAAAGGCATCGAGATGACATTCGCCATCTCCGTTTGTGGATACGCCATGCTGCCCACATTGGCGAGGCAGAGAAAGAAGCTCGACGTTCAAGTTTCTCTTTATTTGTGAGATCCGAAATGGTTGATACACGACTTTCCCAAAAAAAAAGTTCCAAATTGTGGGTCAGTGAGGGGTAGTTGTTTAAAAGAAGGGGGCACAACGCGTCCTGGCTTGCAGGATCAGGGATACCTGAGTTCAAGAGATCGAAAAAAGCTGGCGAAGAAGTCATGCAAAACACATGTAAACTGACATTCCCAATCAAGAATCACAAGATGAAAAGGAATCCGAATGAATTCACTCATTTTCCAAGCATTTGGGGCTTAGTCAATTTATTGGTGCTGTTCTTGCACCTGGTAACATACTTCCCAAACCTAACAGCCCGCCCCTGAAAAATGACGGTTGGAAGACGATTTGGCTTCCTTTTTGGAGCATTTAGGCTTATTTTCAGGGGCAAACTCGCTGTGAACTTCAGGAGGGTATCCTATACCTTAAGGTCAAAATGGATGGCACAGATGCCAATATGTAGGGACTTATATAAACGTCACTTACTTTTCAATTCTTGTTCCAATTTTCTTTCTGGGAGATTACCGTAGAGGTGTATTCCAGTGATGTGTAGAGATGGTAAAATTACCATGCGTTGTATTTGATTATTTGGATGTTTCCGAAAATAGGAATACCCCCCAAATCATCCATTTTTATAGGGTTTTCCATTCTAAACTATCCATTTTGGGGTGCCCGTTGTTTTTGGAAACACCCATTTGGCTGCCCGATGTCAATGGCCCCGCCGGATTGGTCTCTTCCCCCGTGGTTTTCGATCCCACCAAGGTCTTTGATTTTCTGGCCTCTGAAGGCGGAGGGATTAAAATCTTCATGGCCAACAAAGCCTAAAAGCAGGGGATTGTTAAACCACCATTTGTTCATGTAGGCAATGATGTATATGTTATATGTATATATAGATTTAAATATTTATATAGTCATCTCAAACAAGATAAGTGTTGCACCTTTGAAGTGGCACTCCAACTCCAGTGGCACCTTGAGTCGGTGCTCATCATGCGATGGTCGACAGGCATTGGAGTACGCCATGCGCTGCTCTATGAAGCCTGGGCTTCGCACTTGGAACGACAACGGCAGTTTGATGCAGCTGAACGTCAGTGACTTGGGCGAAGCTTTGTGAAGATGCGTGAAAAGGTTTGTGTGAAGGGTGGAGGAATGGTGGATCTGTTTGAGGAAGGTGGCTTCTCTTGATTTCACCCAATAAACACAAGCGTTTAATACTAAGCTGCCACTAGCTACGAGGTTTTTGATGTCGGCCACCCCAAAGTCCTCAGTGGTGACGAAGCGGGAATCAAGACCTCGTTTGGTAAGTAGGCTTACAGTACCAAGTTGATGTCAAGCTCCATGTTAAAAAAAACAAAACCTTACCTTTCAGCCCACATAGATACCTTGTGCAACTGGGAGAACCTCGTTGAGCAATGAAACAACTCGTTGTTTGGGGTATACAGGAGATTCTACTACCCAGCTATGTGGGGATTATAGTAAACCATGGATCCAGGATCCCGTCATTCAACAACCAGGATTTCCCATGGAAAGTTCGGAGGGATGTTTTTTTTTTCGTGGCTCCACTGCGCCTTGAAAGATGAAAGGTACCAGCTGGGCCTCCATCTTGAAGCTGAACCTGTGGAACGTCTCCGGAGTCGTCATGAAGAGTTCCAGCGTCGCATGTGCAAGCGTGCGGCACGAAGACACGAAGGTAGGGGTATCTGGTCCAGATGGCTAGGTGGACAACAAGAAAACGCATACTTCCCCTGACAAGTAACATGTCCCCTGAAAATTGATGGTTGGAAGTTGGAAGATGTAATTTCCTTTATTTCAGGTGACTTGTTAAATTTCGGGGGTGTATTTTTTTTTGTTGGGGGGCGGCCTGTTCAATCGGATTGGAGATGAAGAAACGCGACTTTATTTTAGGACTGAAGAATTTGGAAATCTAGCTTCCCAAATTCTTTCGTACCAACTGATGGTCCATGGTGGGCTCAAACAGATTTGTGGTCTTTTGATGGGCTGAAATCCCAAGGATTTTTCTAGTGATTGGGTTGCATCAGTCAATGGCCAAGGTCATATGGTCATATGGTCAGATGGATTTCGATATCGGATAGGCTTATAACTTATAGCTTATCAAAAAAATGGTAGCTACCGCACACAAGCACGCGATGATTCAGTTTTTCCAACGACCAATTTTCATGTCACTGAGCCCACCTGGGTTCAAGGCACCAAGCCCGACCTAACTATAGTAACCCTCACCAAACCGGAACATGTAGTTTATGACGAAGACAATCCCACCTTCTCGAAAATGAGCTATGTATAAAAATAAGTTCAGGTTGGTGAAGGGTTCATGTCACTATGAGGTATAACCACCTTTTTATACATATGTACACACACACACATATTTCAACTGACTAAATGTCACTAATTCCATGGCCCTCAATATGCCAACACGACCGGCTCAGGTGCCGGCGCTTCCCGCGCGGCGAAGAAGGCGGAGCAGATCTCTGAAGTGAAGGCGGGCTGGGAGCGGGGCGTGAGGGTCGGGAAAATGGGAAGATAAGGAGATCTTTGCTGGATATTATTAGGTATTATGTAATGTAGCATGTAGGTGTGCCTGGAAATTTATAGATACCTACAGATATACATATATTTAATCATATATATATATGTATATACATGTACATATATATATAAATATGCAGAGTGATCTGTATTTGTATGGGAAGAGTTGAAAGCCTCTATGTCATTTTACATTTTGTTTGTTTGCTGTTATTCCCCCTAGCTGCCACAAAACCACTTGCATACCAATTGGAATCTAGCTAAGGCCGTTTCGGCACCGGTGGCCCCATCTGCCCCAATGGGCTTTACGGTGCATGAAGATACCGCTTTGCAAGTAGAGAATGAGGTGGAGTTGCCTGTCCATGAGCCTCGTTCTTCCAAGTTTTCTGTGGGTTTGCAGATGCTCATCTTTCTTTCAGGTTGGAGCTGTGATTGAATGGTTGGACTTAATTGGGAAACATCCAGAAAAAAGTACTGGTGTTAGTGTATGGTGATTTATTTTTTAGAAAGGTTGCATGTGATGGACATATAAATATATATATAAATAGATATGTTATATATGATAGTTACTTTAAAAAAATCTATATATAGATATGCACTACACAGTAAATGCAGATATTTAGGTAATATATGATCATATGATCATATGATCTATGTAATGTAGGCACATCCCTTTTCTCCCATCCCTCCAAAGCGGACCGCAAGGATCAAGTCTTCATTCCACTTGAAGGGCAACGATTGGCCTTGGATGAGTTGGAGCTGCCTGGTACGCAGACGTTGCTTCCGAAAGCTACCAGCTTTGTAGATGATGCTTGGGTGAAACCAAAAGGATGGCCTGTTTTTACAGGCTATGGAGTGTAATTTTGCATGTCCTGGGCCCTGGGTAGTGTAGTTGGCCATGAAAACATCCAAAGAAGGAGCTAGTGCATGAGACTCATTGCGCTCTCAAGGTTTCTTTCTTAGACTCCTGGCATGCAGAGACATTGCAAGTACAACTCTCTGCATTTTTTCCATCCATGTCATGATAGCTGATATCTTGACATTACATCACTTTTTTTTTTTTTTGTGTCCTCTCATCATCCATGTTGTCGTTCGTATTTGCACCATGGTAAGGAACCATGTGGGCCTCCAGGCCCGAAGGTCTTACGAAGCATCCCGACAGAGTGGAGAGTGCCTACAGCCACGGGAAGAAGGCGATCATCACAGGCTGGTCATCCTAAAGAGTGGCCTGGTTTAGTGCTGCAAAACGGCAAAACTCACTGCCAAAGAGTTGGGGAGTTGGAGTTTTATCGCCTTTCAGGTATGGCCATACCTGGCCCCCCAACTGTTTTCAACAACTGCTTGTTTTTTTTTTCTCCTCCGCGGACGCAAATGCAGAAGAGTTGAGAGTTTGCTGAATGTGTGTGAAGATTGGAAGCCACAATATTAGGATCGTTTGATGAATTTTTGGATGACGTTGACTTTAAGGATTGTCGTTTGTGTCTGACTTTTTCCCCATCAACCAAACATGACCATCGACAATCAACAGTTTTTTTTGGCAGCCGGAGAGGCATCAGAGAAAAGCGAGGCGACGCGCACTTCACTGCCTTCTGGCAATGCTCCATGGTCTCATTGTGTGGTTTTCAAACGCGTCTTGAGGTGATCATGATCTGAAAACTATATGTAATGTATGTTGTTGATGATCAAAAATTAATAATTCAAAGATTTTGTTCGCATCGCGAATCGCTGGGAAATTTTTCACACTTGTCCAAATAAGATTCACCCGGACTTGTACCCCAATTCTCTTAACTAAGTGCTTCACCAAACTTGATGATGCATGTGCTTTGTTGTAGTTTTTTCGTTCTTCCCCCCTAGAACCAACAACCAAACAAAGATACTTTGAAAAATTGGATTTACTGCTGATGGTCCTTCCCCACTCTACACCCATTTTCAAGGGGGGTCGGGTCGAAAACAACTTTTGTTGTTTTCGTATTTGGTGAAGTAGTTTGAGTCTTAGGGGTTTCTTGTTATACGTTTCGGGTTGTATATGGGGTTGATGTTGTTGGGGGTCCCTCCAAGGTCACCAGCGAGTTCACCGGTGGCCTCCGTGCCATGCTGGGCGACTGGTCCGTGGGCGGGACCCGGCCGGAAGCGAACGGCTTTGAGGATCCCACCTATACGGCGGAGTTGGCACAGAGAGATGTCTTGGCATCTTGGGTTTATGTGCTTACCCCCCCCAAAAAAAACCCTTGAACCCCCTTAAGGATTGAAAAAAAATATATGTGCCTTTTTTTTTAAAGTACCTTTTTTTGTTCAAATAAATGATGGGCAAATTGATTTTCCAAATTTTAGGGGTTTATGTTGGAACGGGCCCCCCCTGACACAAAATACAATTATAACCACTATAGGATGACATTCCATTTTTTCGGCCCGGCAATACCTGATAAACCTTCATTTAATGACTCTTACCGGGTGGGGGGGTAGGGTAGACCGAAGGTTTAAGCGTTAAAATGTTTAAACAGCATGCAGCCTAAGGGTTTGGTGTTTGTATTTGTAGTCTAAATCTACCAACTGACCAAAATTGGTTTATGGAGGGATCATTGGTTTTGGGACCAAACTTCCCCATTTTTTAGGGGGAATGCAACTCGATGTTCAAATGCGGCTGGTGGTTTTGCCGAGGGGTGAAACCACAAGGATGCAGCCTTTTTGGATTGTGGCTTCAGTTTATGTGAGCGAAAAGAGGTAGGTGCAGAATGTGTTCAAAAATGGTAGAGAGGATTTTTTAGAATCTTAAGTATATATTCAAAGGAAGATGGTGTGGTGAAAGTGTGCCTACCATTTTCAGCGAACAAGTCCAGCCTCAGAAGAGTGTCTACAGAAAAGTCATTTATAAACTACCGGAGGGATTGGAGAAGAATAAAGGGCGCCGTCTCGAAGGGCTACTTGTGGGAATTCTCTTCTCAAAACCCTGCCTCTCTTTGTGGGCAAACCCTTGGCATGCCCTGGCACCAAAAAAACACATTTTCGAAGGCAACATGGCTATGGTGAATAGAACGTTCGCAATTTTCCAAAACTTTCCAAGACGCTACGGGC
Source organism: Breviolum minutum Mf 1.05b.01 (assembly GCA_000507305.1). Classification (NCBI taxonomy): domain Eukaryota; class Dinophyceae; order Suessiales; family Symbiodiniaceae; genus Breviolum; species Breviolum minutum. The sequence goes on along the minus strand of DF241654.1, from coordinate 59,178 downwards.
CTAGTGCACTGAAAGGTGTCGTTCATTTCATCTTCACCGTATCTAGCTACGTGCCTTTTGGCCCAGACCAAAAGGTCAAGTGTTGGTAACCCTTTGCAGTGAACTTTTAATGAGTCGGAGGGAAACCACTGAACCACGTTGCCAGTGATTTCTATCAGGTTTTTTCCCTGTTGATTTTAGTTTTGAAGGGACCGATATCTTTGCAGGTGGGTGGTACAGCCCTCCCCCAGGCACTCTTTGGAACTGATGCGTTCCGCGCGAAAGCGGGACGTGGGACACCTTCCCCCAGGAGCCGAAGGGACAAGCGGCCGGAGGGAGATTTTTCCAGAGGGCCTTGGTTTTGGTGCCAGTTTGATGAACATCATTTGGTGAGAAACTTTTTTGAAACCAGCAAAAAGTTTGGTAACACTTTCTAGGAATCAATGTTGCCAGATGGTACTGACAACATTGAGATTTCACATTCACATTTCGGAGGTTCTGGAGATTTTGCCATTTGAGCAACAAAAAAAGGATCCATTTCAACAAAAGCAAAGCAATTTTCTTGCTGGCCACTGTTCTGAAATGGTTCCAACACCGCCCAAAAGATGCTTTAAAGATGTGAGTCTTCTTCTTGGAGCCTTTTTTCTGGTGCTTTTTTGTATCATGAAATCTCGCAAGAAAGGACCTCCAGCGGCGTTTTCGAGATCTTTGAGGAGACGGACCTCGCGGTGGGCCGGTGACGTTTGGTCTGCGCGTAATTCGTTTGAGCCTTGGGAGATCCCAAGGGCCTTGCCGTTGACGCAGGGGGTTGAGATGCTTTGCGCGGCAAGGGGAAAAAACACGGGGACATTGCGGGAATGGGTGGGTGGCTTGGTGGTTGATGTGAGAATGTGGCATGGATGCCGATGTCAAAGTTGAAAATGAGAAAAAACAGCCATGCAGGTGCTCAAGGGCAAAAGGATGAGCCACTGGAACAAATTTCTGTGACAGATTGGAATGTCTTGAGGGACAAGATATGGAATCATAAAGCATAGCTACATAAGAAAAGGAGATCCCTCTTCAAAGCTCCGGGAAACTGTTGAAAACCACTAGAAGCTCTTGGTGCTTGTTCGGATTTTTGACAATCTGCCGCTTCAATGATTACAAGGTACAACCAATGTGCAACCCTTATATGATATGTGCCTGTTGCCGCTTGCCATAAAACACACCTCACAAGTTGATATGAGTGCGAGCCGGGACTTTTCAACTTGGATAAATCTGGAGATGGGAAGATGGCAAGCAATCTATATTCTCGACGGTAATGAAGGCTCATTGAGTTTTGAATTTGGTGCTTTTGAAAAGATTCCAGTTTGGGCAAAGCAGAGTCTATGTCGTCTCGTAAGAATCTTAAGAGATTTGGTATGATGTCCTTCCAAGATATCCAATGGAAACTAGAATCAGAAAGCCATCATTTGATGCCGTTCCATTTCCCTCAAGTTGGTGATATGTTATTTTCGAACTTGCGAAATATCATCTTTTGTTTTTCATAAATCTTTTGTTTGAATAAACACCCTCAAGTTTTTGGAGAGTCATGATCCAAGATCCAACTTGACCAGCAACTAGAGAATCACCTGGATGAAAAACCATCACATCCATCTCTACCTGACTGGCTTCCTCAGGACCCGGGGCTTGAACCTTGGGGGGCTGACGGGATGTATACATCCAGATGGCATGAACGGCTAACAAAAAACAACAAATCACCCAAATTGTAAAGGAAAATCATCTGAACCAAACTTCATCATTTTCAGGTTATATATGTTAATCTTCAGGAGTGTAGATCAATTTGGAGGTTCCACACCTCTTTGGTTTGTTATGCCTTGATCTAGTTAGCGTGCCACCTCTGGATGTATACCTGGTTGTTGGTTGCTATAACGAATGTTGTTATACAAATTTGCTGCACCCTCCTTGCAACTAAGATAGCTCGGAAGCTCGAGATTTGTGAAGTGCGCTTCTGAGTTGACATCACAAATCAAGCCCCTTCGATACTCCCTGGAAGTTTAAATGCGAGGTTTTTTTCCTGAAAAGTTACCTTCGGACCCAAAAGGAAAGGATCGTCTTCCAACCATCATTTTTCAGGGGTGAGCTGTCAAACTTCGAGAGTGTAATTGGTTTGTTATACTATAAATTGGATCTACCCAACACATCAGGATTCCAGTGGCAAGTGCGAAAGTTTAGGGACCGGGATCCCCGAAAAAAACTCCAAAATGGAATGTCATCCTGGTGGTGACTGGAATCCTGGCTCTGGGGTTGATTCAACATGTAAAAAACTGAAAGTTACGCTCCCTTAAACTAACCAACTAACATAACTGGTTGGAAGATGAAATTTCCTTTTAATACGATCCCTTTTCAGGGGACATGTTAATTTCCGGGGGGTAGATTTTTGTTGGGAAGATGCACTTTGAAGCTTTCCTACGGTGAGGATCTTGCCAGGGTATGATGCGTTTTTATAGAGACTTGTGCAAAGGTTTCACAATTCTTGTGATACATCTGGGTGAAATTTCAGTTTTCACAGGACTTCTGTTTTGTTTGTTTCCCCTTTTTTTTCCTCCTCTTCTCCGGGGTATGAAAATGACCTTCTGTTGAATTGGTATGCTGTAGCCAGATAAATTGAAGGGAAAATGGTTTCACATGGTCCATGAGTAACCCAACATAGCCCAACTCGTTGCACCCTTGGGCCGGAGGGGCGGTGTTTGGTGCCAAACGTCGTAGCCTTGCATTTTTCGGCTCGGTGAGTTTCCGGTGTTTCTTGGGAACTCTAGCTGAGACATTTGCAGTGGCGAGATGAAGACACTGCTGGTCGCATGGCAGGGCAATCAGTCCAAGGGGGTTGAAACGCAGAGGATGGTCCCGTGTGTGCTCAATGCACAAAAACAAGCGAAATCTGTTTTTGTTCTCCTTTGAAGGTGTGAAAATTTCTACTTAGATACAGTGGGGTTCGGGTTGAGTTTCTTGAAGACCATCTTGAGTTGAAAGATTTCAGGTCCTTCAACTTCTTTTGGTCTCAACATCCTTGGCGTCTTCCAAAGTCGTTGAATCCGTTGAAGTGAAAATTGCCTCGGTGGAATCTGGAAATGGGGAGCGATGGCTTGATAGATTGGGAACTTGTATCTTTACCTGTTTGGTGCTCAGTGGCTACCATTGGCTCACCAAGACAAAAGTGCCTCCCGAGAAAGGTCACATGCAGGACGGTCGGTTGGGGGTGATTTTTTCCAAGATCTTTGGGGCCCGACGGGTTTTTGGTGCCGAGAAAATCTCTAGTCGTCGAGATTTGGGGGGGTAATTCTTTTTTTGACAGAGGATGGGCTCAGATTTTTTTTGGCCTACAGGGCCTACAGAAGGCCTCATGGGAGAAGTCCCCCCCACTCTGCAGTTTCTGAGTTTTTGATGCTTGTTTACAGGGATCATTGAATCAACAAAATTTGGGGTGAAATTCAAACAATTGTGAATTTCCAAGCTTTTCCCAAGGTGAGATATGTTCGCTTCCTAGGGTAATGACCCTTGTTTTACCCGCCCCCCACATTTAGCAAAAACATCTTTCCCAACAGGACCCTGGGAGCAAAATGGTGGCTTTGGAAGCTGTGGCACCTCTGGCAGATGGTCGAGGTGGAGAAGGTGGAGGGTTGATGCAGGACTTGGAAAAATTTGAGGAGCTGACAAGGCAACAGATGCAGAGTGAGAATTCAAGGCTGGCAAACAGCCGGGGGGTGAGGCTTGTGATGGATGAGGGTTGATGGAAGTGGTGTTTTTTTTCTCACAAAGATGGAAAGAAGATATGGCACCACTAGAGGGTTGAATTGAAAGATGATATTTTTTGAAAGGTTACGGGGGTCAGTAAACCAACATTCTTACCTTAATACGGCCTTATTTGGCCAGGATTACTACATTTTTAGTAGCAACCCCCTATAAACCTTCACTTTCCACTGGCATCCTGAGTGGGGAGTAGATCCAAAGTATGATGAGAGAGAGAGCAAAAAACCCCTGCCATGATTGATGCTATCTAGGCCCTACTAGCAGCTTGCTAGCGGAACTGTTTCAACAGAATCCTTGCCATGCAAAGGGGCTTCAGATCAGGTGGAGTTTACGGTGTCGATCCGTAAACTCCACCTGTGAGAGGTAGGTTTGGTGGAATTTCACCGTTCTTTGGGGTGAAATTTAATGACACCAAACAGGCAATCAAGTGGTTGGGGTACCCCCCCAAAAAAACCCACGGCATATAAACATTCATTAGGATTATACTTTTTACGTCACTTGTTTGTAAGGAATCGGACAATTCTTCATTGTTCACTTGTTCAGTGAGGATTGTTGGATTTGGGCAACAACAAAACTCAGAAAAGGATGTTGTTCAAAGTGACAGGGCCCAAGGAATAGACCATGGTATGTGCCCTTTTGAGGGTAGCCTGGGATAGTGGATCTAGAATAGCAATGGAGTAATGGATAGACCATGCACCCTACTTCAAGAATCATCCCAGGACTCGTAAGTGGTTAATAACCATGGTTGGTAAGTCCCCTAAGTAGGGTTGTTTCCCTTCCACATGGCCTAAATGGCGTAGAGAAATGGGGGTGATCCTAACCTCTTGCTGACGGACTTTCGGAGGTTCACCGAGACATTGGATGAAGCACTTTCCTTCGTGCGCGTGCTTTGTGCCGGTATGAAGCTAAGCCCAAAACGTTTGATCTGTTTTGAAACCTTTGATTGTTTCACCCCAAAGAACCCCCCCAAAAAAAGGGGCCTGTGTGCGGGGGAAGTTTTTTTTTTCGCCTGGGAAGCTAAGTTGTTGAAAAATGTGGGCAGTTTGATCACTTTTTCATAATGACAGTCGTTTTTTATCACCAAAAATCGATTCGGCGCTTTTTATCCCAGGAATGCCTTTGATTGTTCTTCCCGCCTGGTGCACGAAGGGCCCAATGTGGCAAGTGCTTCACCAGTTTTAGTCGTGCAAATGCGTGAATCTTTGTTCGGAGACTTTGCGACACGTTCGCGTATTCCCTTCAACCTTGTGAGTGCCTTGGGCCTCGGAAATTTGAAAACCAGCCCTTCAGTTGCTGGGTTCGTGGTGTTTTTTTTTCCTTCGTATTATTTTGGGAAATTCAATTCTTATTTTTCTTGGGAGGAATTTGTGACAGGGAAAACCTAAGGTCCCGAATTATGTGCAAATTCAATTTTGTGGAAGGAAGCCTGAAAAAATCATAAGGTCTTAAAGAATCATCCCAGGCAGACGGACATCTATATATATATATATATACATATTTATAAGCGATTTCATAATGGAAGTCCTTCTGTTGATGGAAGAAATCCCAAACAACCACCTGGGATGTAAAAAGCCCTGTAAATAGTGCCCCAATCACCTCTAGTTTTGAAGGTCAAACACCCCAAAACAAGGCCTAAACTCCAACAAAAAACAAGGGTCATTTGGGTTCCAGGTATATTTTTAACACAATCAAAAACCAAAAAAAGGCTTTAGTTTCTTGCCAGGTTCAAATCCGTCAATTGGATCGGAGGATCAAGGTTTTTTTTTCTAAAACAACTGAGCTCAGGTGATGAAGAAGTGACTTTCCAGGCGCACAGCTGGGGGAAGTGAAGTTGCTGGAAAATGGTGCAGGAAGACAAGGGACGACTGTTTTTTTGTTGAAGGAAATTGGGCAAAAATGGATGACATGAGTTTCTTGGGATCTGGCGTGCGATGAGTCATTCACTTATGAGATATTTTGTAGAATTATCAGCTGCAACAATCCCCCTTGGGATCAGCAACCACCAAGGTTGATCCAACCCAACAATTCCAGTAAACGTTCGTGACCATGGAAATCCACCCTTTCCAAGAGGAAATACATCTACAAATGGTGGAAAATGACCATCGCTATGTTTGTTTACCGGAGGGTATCCGAAGTTGGAGTTGAAACTTGTAGAAAGTCACTTAGATGTGGGAAGTGGTTGAGTCTCTCAGGATACGTGATGTGTGCTTTTCTGAAAAAGTGATGGTAGGGTGAAGGGTGTGTGTGTGATATGATATACCATCACCTTTGTACACAAATCAATGCTTTGTGCCCCAAGATAGTTGTAAAGAGCAAACTTATGTGCCAAAATGGGTGTATGCTGATGTCAAGATAAAGAGTCCCCCGGTTAGCCATGGTTTCATTATCATTTTATGAAGCAGGAAGCCGGAAACCTTCGTCTCTCCGAGGAAAACTCAAAATTGCAGACCTCAATTTTTTCGCTGGCTGGAGAGTTTTTCCGAGCAAAGGAGCTTTTTGGAAGATCCATAAAAACACACATATATATATATATATGTAATATATATATATATTATAATTATATAATTATATATATTATATATAAAATAGATCTCTTAACCAAAAAAGGCACCCATACATTGGGTGTGGCCCCCTCCCAATTTCAGAGCTGGAAATGAAGGTTTAGTTCGGAATGCCCGATTCTAAAAACGTAATGTAGTAATGTCATCTTGTTACACCGAACCTTTGCAACGTGACGCCAGATCTCGAGCAGTCCCCCGACGGGGAACTGCCCCTTTCGTTGCAAGTGCCATGCGCCGTGCTTTGGACCTGCGAGCAATAGCTCTAAAGAGTCTTGGAGACCGAAGTCAGAATCAATGGTTAGTAAACGGGGGTAGATAAGCAGGTAAACTAAAGTGAGATACACACACATGCATATATTTATATATATATATATATTTACAAACATAATCAGACATACATATATGCATATATACATTTATACATGTATAATCACATATACATATACACATATACGTATATGTATATACGCAGTGGTTTGACAAGCATATGAACATTTTCATTCATGGTATCAATCAGCAGGATCGCATGCGGGGCGTCCGGCATTTTTCAGTGATTCCTTCGGAAAAAAATCTGAGATTTTGTCATCCGATTGGCACCTGTGAGAATGAATGGTTGATATGTTGAAACTATTTGTTTTGATGACATTTTTGGATATTTTCAACATGAACATCAGTGTTTTTTGACCGGTTTTCTCCATGATTTGCATTTTTTCCATATGCAAAAAATCACGGCTGGCATGGCTTAGCTGAGGATGGGCAACCTTTGGGTGGTGCATGGGCACAAGTGGTATTGGAGTGTGATGGTAAGATGTTGAGTTTAGACGCTGCAGCGCAGGTCTTTGCTCAAGAGGTGGCCTTAAGTGACTTTGGAGGCCGTGTTTTTTTTGGTTCAGGTCGGTTGTGGATGTTTGCATGTGTGAAAGCTTAGCAGCTTAGCAGCTTAGATGAGGTTTCCAAAGCTTAGATGTGGCCAAATTGATGTGTGCGATTGGTTGATGGAGTGACTGAGTGGCGAACCTGCCAAACCGTGACCTGCTTCCACTGCAGGTAAGCGGGTGGTGCAAGTTCCCAAGAATGACTGTCAGTTGGTAGATCTCCGTGGTGTTGTGGCGGTGATGTCCGAGAAACATAAGCCCGGTACCATGTCGGATGGAGCTCTCTTGCGGGGCGCCTACCAAGCCGGAGCCGCTGCCGTCATCAAGATCGGTGGTGGAGGCGGTTGCATCTGTTCGAGATGGGAGGAGGTTAACAGAAGATTGGAAGTGAAGGGGCTGGAATCAAACATATCCTCTTTTAAAGGTAGATTTTCCTTTTCCCAAGGTGGGATATATCAGTTTCCTGGAAGGTATCATTATTGCTGTTAGCAGGGCAGGAATCAACATGAAACCCACCCAGCAAAGACCTTTGTACTACTTTGGTCGAATATCTCGGGGTTGAAGAAGTTGGTAGGGACCCAGACGTGCTTGTTGAATCAAAATGTTTGGAATGCATAACAGTGACAAAAACCCTCCCTCTCAATGCATTTTGCTGCCATTTGGTGTGGCAGGCGCGATGCTGTATAGCGTGCCAGACCCCTCCGAAATTCCATGTTTCGCAATCTCTGAAGATGACGGCAAAAAGCTGTGCTCTATGCTGGAGGCCGCGGCCAGACCTGATGAAAGATGATAATGGATTCTTCGAGATGTCTTTTAACAAAGACGGTTTCAGCAGTAGCAATGCTTTGGTTTAGATATGGCGCCTTCATTTCCAAGCATTGGCATGTGGCATGGCATGGATACCCGTACTTCTCCAGACCGGGCATTTGTGCTTTGCAGGGTTTATAGTTTGATGAAGAATGTGCGATAGGTAAGCAGCTGTAAGCATCGCCTTTTTGTCACGGCCAAATCAAGGTGATTTCCAGGTTGGGTTCCACTGAAACAAACCCTATGACCCAACATAAAACGCCACCCCACACACGAGACTCACTTGTTGCAGCACAGCATGTCTACACCACTGACCTGAATTTTTACGTGGATACCCAAAAGGAGCCATGTTTGATAAGGTTTTCCAAACTCATAATTTCCATCCATGTTATGTATATTTATATATATAATATATCAATTTCCAAGGTTTTTCCGCCCATACCTACTTATACACATTATAGACTACATACTCCCTCTCTCAAGTTGAACAATATAAAAAAACGCCACCCACATTCTAGTGAAAACATTTTGTCAACTTCACTTCCCCCCCAAAAAAACAAGATCCATTCAGAATTTATATCTTTTTGGGGGATGGGATGACACCTTCACCTTCCCCGTGGCGTTCCCTAAAAACCCCTTGGAGGCGAGTCGAGGTCCTGCCAAAGTGAAGGAGCTCAAGTTACATGATCGACGTGGTAAATTAGAAGCAGAACGATGGAACTATGGAAAAGTTTGGGTGCATTTTACAGGCTCCTTGCTGCGGTTTTTTGGATGTTTTTTTTTTTTTAAACCTGTTTTTAATGGGATTGTTTGGGACTTTGGTTTGGGAATTGGATGAATTTTAGGTTTGGAGGATAAACGTCAGATTGAAACAAGTAGCATTGAAATGCTGAGAAACCATACCGTGGCAGAAGTGGCAGAAACCTGAATGTTTTTTTGTTTGAAATCCACCCTTTTTTGACCATGCAATTTGAGATTATTGAACAAAAATTCCCAGATTAAATTGGAAATCTCCATGCCATCCCTTGCCTGCATCATCGTGACCTTACCCCTTTTTGGCTTGAAAACATCAACGGGGGAAAAACAAAGCACGAAAAACCAACAAACCTGACTATATAGCTAGTGCGAACGGCAGGGGAGCTAAGGATCCAAAAAGGATATCCAAAATTCCAACAAAAATTAGGTTCGCAGAGGAGCTACCTCCAGGTTAACCCTGGCACATCTCCGGTTTTCCTGAGGTTTATACTTGCAGTCCGTAGATTGGGATGGGCCCTTGAGCGAGGTGGCTCAGGAAACTCGTGCTTCTTCCGAAGCGTATCTTGTCAAGCACCTCTGGACTGGGAATGGCGTTATTTTTCCAAAAGCCACGACGACTTTGGGGTTTGATACGAACATACGGTTGATGGAAGCCATCCCAAACAACCACCTAGGGTGTATGAAACCCCGTAAATAATGGGATAAACTACCTATCAACTGGTGCAGGATTTCTTCCATCAACAGTATTAGCATAAATTATGGGGAACTAATATGATTTTTCTGTCATTTTTTTTAACCATAGATATATACATAATCCAGATATCTAAAAAAATCTTGAGCAACATTTGCGAAAACGGAGATTTTTTGCAACCCTGATTCTCCACTATTCAGTGACGTCATTGAGGCAGCTTGAAACCCTTGAAGTTAAGAAGACATAGGGTGTTTTCTCAGCAAGATTGAAACAACAAAGTACCTTCCTGGGGTTCGATCACATATCCCCCACCGGCGCCGGCATTTTTTTGAGTCATCTGATTTTCCGAACTTCTGGGTTCGGTGGGTCCCATGTGATCATTCCATGGAGGGGTAGCTCCAGTTGCTGAGGCTCATCTATGAAGATTACTTTGAGGTCTATCAGGGCACGCGAGAGGCGTTTCGGTGAAATGTGAACTCTCGTATGCATGCTGAACACGAATGTCCAGAACATGAATGCACATACAATTACCGTAGATGAACAAATAAGTAAAGAAGTACATAGATATACACACGCACATATGTGTATATATATATAAAAATGTAGATGCATATGCCACACCCTTTGAAGAACTATCGCAGCATTCCACTTTGCCCAAGAAGCATTCAGTGGTTGTTTGTAGACATACAAAGCTGCAAGAGAAAACTTCGTTTCCCAGCGCATTGCCGGTAGGTCGATCCGCGTTTGGGTTTGGAGCGCAGCAAATTGCGAAGGATGATGGAATCCGCTTGGTCGCAGTTGGGACGCGTCGGATTGACCAGCAATGCTTCGATGATTGGAAAGTTGTTGGCTTTGGGTGCACAACGCTGTAAGTTGCAGGTGATTTTTTTTGTTGGGTGTCCGGGGCAGGGGAAGCGGGTTGATTTGGGGGAAGAAGGTAAGGGGGTTCAGCAGCTCAGGAAAATTATTGAAAGATGGGTTTACCTGAGATTCTGGAAGGCTACCCTTCCTCCCATGATCCACTGAACCGCGCTATGGGGCTATTTTCACTTCTATGAGTATGGAAGGGAATATTTTGTCGAGGAGGGAAATCTGATGATGGATAACGAATAATGGTGATGTTTTCAGTGCAGGTTCCTTTGTCCTGGTGAGGCACTTTGCATAGACAGATAAGCTCCAGGGATGTCCTTTGGCCCCTTTAAATGTACCCACCCGCAAAATAAAAATGGGACCTGCAAATACACCCTTGGAAAAGGAGAAACATCTACCCGTCCAAAAGTTCAAAATGTTAGTTTTCGGGGGCATAAATTTTTTCAACGCGGCATATTTCGAAGTCTCCGAGAATTGTCCCCCCGTCTCCCAAGCCAGAGCCGAGTCTATACAGGTGAACTATCTGAAGTTCCATCCGGCCGAGAGCTTCTCCGGAACGGCCTGCGCCATGTTGTTGTCACCACACAAGTCAGGTTTCAAGCAAAAACCAGTGCCCTGGCCGCCAGGGTGAAGAGAAGCCTTCCGCCAAAAAAACCAGTGGCCAAGGTGAGAAAAACTTATGCAAAAGTCGAGCAGGAAGACTTAGACCAGAGACTTTTTTTTGGTGAGAACAAAGATGTGTATGTCAAATATAGATTTTATATTCATTGTATGTTATATCGTACCTACCATTGTCCACATTTCTATCCACTGGTTTCTGCAAGTATAAGATGTTGCATATGTATATAAATGTATATTTATAGGTATATGTATATTCTAAGAAATTTTGACCTTTTGAACGGACCCCTTCGCCCCCAAAACTCAAGATGGGTCCACAACTTCAGCTGAGGCGTCTGATAGCCTGGTGCAGGCATGGGTAGCTCATGAAGCGGTTTATCTGGCTCTGATGGGACATTTCACCAAACTCATTGACTACATGGCACCTTGGGTTGAAAATCTAGAGATTTTTGGAAATGGAGGAGTTTTCATATAGTATGTTTTGGATCAATGTTTTGGATCTCAGAAATTTGAAATTGGAAGTTTTGCGTGGATGGTTTTAACTGGAAAAAAGGTGGAAGTGGAGCCAAAGTTTCGGTTGACCTCCAGTTAGAGTAAGCAATCGAAAACCCTGCCTTTTCAACAGGAACTGCATCAACAAATGGTGGATTTTCCATTGCCTTGTTTAGCAGACAGTATTTGGTTTACAAAGGAGATTATACTGACACTCCTTATGGGAGGTTATTATACTTGATGCTTAATGAGCCAACCAGCATGATGGTTTAGGATGGGTTCATTTTTGCATTGTCAAGCGTAGGAAGAAACAAGAAACAAAGTGGTTGATACCAAAGGGAAACTTCAACAGGCTGGGGGTGGTACTCTGTTGGAGTTGACATCTTAGACTTCTGAGAGGGTATACTTTGAGAAGTTTGACATCAATTTATGATGAACTTTACTTTAAAGAGTCGTTTTTCAGAGGCTCTGCAGCTAGGGTACCCCTAAATTCTTCACATCGAAACTAGCGGTTCAAACTGTCAATGTCATGGTGATTTTTTTAGTGTAGAAAAAATCCAGCCTTGGCCCCAACCTTGGGACTCTTTGTATATAAACTTCCTGTCTACACCCTGGAAGATTAACATGGAACCTACAGCCATCACCCATTTAGAAAGGAAAATGATCTTCCAAAACCCTATGATTATGTGCAAAATGTTAATCTTCAGGGGTGTATCCAGGCACCATCCTTGTGGAACCTCATCAAGTGCATGAACGGCGAGTTCTTCGGCTGGGAGGCGAGGCGGAAATTCAACCACTGAAAAGGGTTGGGATCTCGGAGGTCCAGGTTGGTGATGGTGGAAAAAAGGTGTGGATTTACTCCCCCGAATTTTAAGATGGAACCTGCAAAATGATGGTTTTTCCAAAAAGGAATCACCTTTTCCTAGGGACTTCTTTTCAGGTGAACCATGTTAAATTTCACGGGTGTAAATAAAGGCTTTGCTTATGGTCCGATTTTTGGTTGCTGTTTTTGTGTTTTTTTTTTTGTTGCCGTTTTTTTTGTTGTTGAATTGTTGTTCCCTGGAAGGCGGACGCCAGCAAGATCCGCAAACTCTTTACAGCCTGCACTGGACCAGTGGGAGCTATTCCCCGCGAAGCATGGAAGAGAATGGATCCCACTTGGCGAATTGTAGATGAGAGGAATGCCATTGGCATAGTGGTGCGCACCCAAGGACCCTTTCCGAGAGATATTTTTTGATTTTCAAAGGTCTGCCGAAATCCAAGAGCTATAAAGTATCTACCTCCTCTGTTTCCCCGCAAATCCGAACAAAGACCAGACACCTGTGTGTTTTTTTGTTGGAGGGGGTGGATGGGCGGGCAGAAGCTTGATCACTTGGAGTGAGAAAATTTTTACCAAGCGCCCTCACCCTTTGCAATCTACGCACAACCTGCGTTTTTCCCAAGGACGTTTGCTGTGGAGCAAGGACAGAAATCGCCACAGCACTGCACCGCATGGCGCCATGCGGAGTCAGACTGGCCGCCACGCTTCCGCGGAAGCTCGTGGGGAGTCCAGACGGCCCATGATGGATTGGATGAGTCGTATGGCCCAAAAGATTTGTTGCTGTTGAAAAAGCCGATGTTTCGGCAATGTTTCACCCCGGTTACTTCGAAAACGTGGTTCGACAGAAGAAAAAGACAAGTGGTGGGGGAGGGGTGGTGGTTTCTTGTTGTGGTTTTTCGGAGTTTTGCTAGGTGGTGCAAGTGATTGGAGATTCTTGATGCTAGCAGCTGGGGTTGCTATGCATGTTGTGGTCGTTTCATTTTTTTTGGGGCACTCCACTTTGTTGGTTATCATATCACTGAAATTTTTCCCTTTCAGAAAATCACCAGGTTACCGGCAGGCACAGTTTCTTTTACCCGAAAATCTGGGAGATTTTTCAAGCAACAAAATCTTCGCAGTTCATTGGAAAGATTCTCTCAGTCAAATCATAGTTATGTCAGGTCACCTCACAATATCTCAAAGATCAGTATCATAACGAAATTCATCCTAAGATGGATGGAACTTCACCACTCAGCTTCTCAATTTTTTCAAGTGTTTACTCTTGGGGCCTGAAAGGTATTTGGGTCTTTTGGTCCCAAATAGCTTGATGAAGATACTAGATTAGAAGCTGTTGAGTTGAGTGGTTCAGATGTTTCCTTCAAGAGTGGACATGTCTAAGATTTTTTGATTCTGCTTCTGTCTTGTGTGACTTCAGTTGTAGGAGGGAGACGTGAGATGAGCATCCATTGCCACCTAGGACTTATGGTCTGAAAACCCGCAACGAAAAAAGGGCGTTTTGAGGCGTTCTTTTTTTTTTGTTTCCCGGCGTTTCTTTTCGTCTCTGTTGTTTTGTTGTGAATTGTTTCTGGGCAAGGGTTTGGATGTTTAGAGTTAGCGCATCTTGGAAGCGTTTTGTGTACTGACTCATGTGGATTGGAAGCCGAGCTGGAAAAAAAGGTGACCCTGGATGTTTATATATGGGTGTTTCCAAAAATAAGGGTACCCCAAAATGGATGGTTTATAATGGAAAACCATATTAAAATGGATGATTTGGGGATACCATGATTTTTGGAAACACCCATATCAAGGCCCCTGTCTGTCGCTGTATGTTGATGTTGGATGGGAAACCTACGATAGGTATGTACATTCCAACTGCAGCAAATCAGTCAACACTGTTGCTTATTATGGAATCCTCCAGCCCTCCGCCAAACATTTTGGGATTCATAAAGTGGAGGACTTCCAAAATTTTCTGAAGAACCCAGGCCTTCAGAAGTGCTTTTTGAAATAACGCCTCATGAATAGCTTCCAATGATATCTATCTATCTATCTATCGATCTATCTATCGATCTATCGATCTATCGATCTATCTATCTATCTGTCATATGTCTCTCATGTTCCTTCACTTTTGGCTCGAATTGAACGACTTCAATTTGGGAAGTTGTGGGGCATCAAAAGGGTGCTCCTAGGTATCGGATTTCGATCAGCCCAAGTACTTCCGAAGTTGGAAGAAAAGAGGTAAAGCACGTCATAGAGCATCCATATCAAGGTAGGTGTTTGCGTGTAGGATTTTTTGAAGCATGATTTATCACACAAAGCATATCTGCACAGAGATAAGAGGTCGAGAATCCTCCTCAATCCAAAGCTAGACACCCGAAACGCGCACCCCGAAGACCGGGGTGTTCTTGGGCGTTTTTGGTGCCTTTTGGGCTTTTAGATGGAAGGACGACATGCTCCGATTCTTGGGCTGGAACTTGTGGTGAAAGAAAACACGGTGGGAAGGTATTTGGTGTAGTTTACCCTCCCAGAAACTAACATAGCACCTGAAAATGGATGGTTGGAAGTTTCCCTTTGAGATGGCCTATTTTCAGGTGCTATGCTAGTTTTGGGGAGGGTATATGTTGAAGATAAATATATAAGTGCATATTGCATATTTGATTTGATAATTTTGTTTGCCTTGCACAAAAAACTTGGAATTGTGTATTTCAATCGTTTCATTTATTTATATATAGCGAGCCGTTGCTTTGATGGATGTGTCCTCGTTTCCAGGGTCCCTGAAAAGAATTTATGGCAACAACTTGCTTAAATTGGTCTGACCACCCAGCCCGCACAAGAACAGAAACCTTACACACATGACATTTGACATACCCCCCCTGAAACTAACATGACACCTGAAAATTGGTTGTTGGAAGATGAGTTTCCTTTTGGGGCCCGGCCTATTTACAGGGGCGAGCTGTTAGTTTCGGGGAGGGCAATTCTTGGATTAAAGCTTCTTGCGGTGCCTCAGGACGCTTGAAAATGGAGTTGCATGTTTGGTATATCTTCACCTGAATTCAGGTTTGAGCGAAAAGGGGTCGGTAAATGCTGCCAATGATCTTTCTGAGAACAACAAATTTTAAGAAGCACCTCAAAAAACGATTTTTGGTAATTGATTTCGTCCTCCTATATTCAAGCGCAATTTCTGCGCCTTCCCTGTCAAATTGGAATGAATTTGCAGCAAGTCAGGCTCGGGTTAGAGAACCTGAAACCGACTTCATGTCTGCCAGGGGGTGGTTGCTTCGATCAAATTGTTCTTGCTTAGATCCCCATGGCAGCGAGATTTGCAAAGTTGCGGACCACCTTGCCAATCACCGAAAACTGTGCAACAACTGCTACAACGAATCGAGTCGACAGTATGGAAGGTTGCTTTTATCGCTTTGATCGTTTGAGACTCAAAGAACCAGATGAGTGGTTACATTCGGATGATGTCCTGTTGGATATCCTGAAGCCGCATGAAACCTATGTCAAAGCAGTACCAACGGATGCTGGTGACATCATTTTTTTGTTGACACTGTCCAGCAGCAGAACTCCGTACGTCCCCAGAAAGGAGGATCGTCAAGATGAATTGCGCAACTTTTTGCAGAGTGGGTAGGAAAATGTCGATATATGCAATTGCTCATGGTTGGATATACGGTGCTGATCACGCATGGGTTTTTGGAAGCCCCACGACCCAATAACCACATGATCATCATGGGGGTCACATCCAAGGACCCGTGGCGTTGTGAAACAAACTGTGGCTCAAACAAGTGGGTATGTTGAGAAGCTCACCTTTCACATGCCGGACAGCAGCATGTCTATGGCATAGATATATTGATGGTCAAGCTGGACACCGAGAATGTGAGTACTGGCTAGATCCAGATGAGATCATTGTGAGCGCTCTGCAGATTGCAAAATTTGAAAAGGAATCGCTGGGACAGATCGGACTTTGAAGACTTCAAAAACGCGGTCCGTCATCAAAGGATACCCTCCTGGGCCTCCTCACATCCCATCCAAAGGATACCTTGGGAAGGATGAGTTTCGTTCCCCAATGGTGCAATATGGGACCCTGCCTTTGGCAACAGACCCACCACCTGGAAATCAAGGACCCGGCGCTCCAAGTCGCACAAAAAGCCTGGTTTAAGCAGATTTTTCCATGAATCTTAGATGATTTTACATGAATTGGAATTGCTTGATGTCAACTTGATGATGGGCATTTGGGGCCCCATTAATTTGACATCCAGCTGGACACCACAAGATCACATTGGGTTTGTGAGTTGTTGATGGTGTTTCCAAGAGTGGCTCCTGAATCCTTTGGCGGAGCAAAATGAAATTCGGATTGGACTTTGTTTGTTTCAAGTGGAAGAGAGGAGGTGAATGCTTTTCCAAGAATGTATTTATTTTATTATAGTGGGATATAGTAAGAAAACCTCTAAATCAAACGTTTGACATCACTTAACTTTAAATCTGGCTATGGAGCACAGCTGAGCCACTTTTTTTTTTGCATCTCGGAGCTGTTGGCCTTTTTGGCCTTTACACGGTTGTGCAGATGGCTTGAAAAATCTACGAGCCCTAAATTGTGAAAATTGGAGGCATTTTTTTCAATTTGACCTATATCTTTTCAACTGGTGGTTCAACATACCTACTTGAAGAACCTCATACTTTTAGCCGGCCGGTGCATCATGTCAATAGTGGCCCGGTTGATGGCGAGCTAGTTGACATGGGAGATTGACTCGAGTGTCATCAAGATATCTCCACTGGTTTGCCCAGGATTTTTGAACCATCAACTACTTTCTTTTTGGCAAATTTCATCGTGACTTACTGTATATATCTCCGCCGGTTGGGAATTTTCCCAAATGGTGGTGAAAAGGTAAGGGAACATATCCCCCCCCCAAAATGCCCTTCGAAACATTCAGGTTTCAGGAATTACATGAAAACTTATGCGAACAAAAATTGCCAGGTTCGTATTTTCAAGGGCCATGAAGTTTCGCAGTTTGCGTTACACCCCCTGAAAAGTAAACGGCTGGAAACATCACAGCCGTTAGCCTCCCTGAAACTAACAGCAAATTCGCCCCTGAAAATAGAGGAACCCCCGCCTGGAAAAAGGAGATTCCTTAAATGGAAACCCACCATTTTTTAGGGGAATGTCATTTGTCCAATCTGTAGATTCGTGGTTCGTGCGACATCTGCGACATCTTCGACGCAACTTCCAAGGCCACCATTGTGTTTGACTTCGGCCGCGCGGATCTCCATGTCGGATCCCATTCGCATGGTTCCTTGGGTCGCAACGGTTGGGACCAAGGGGCAACAAAGTGAACCCATGAGGCACTCGGAAAAAAAAAACAACCTCCAGCAAAGAGAAGCAGAAATCAAGTTTTGAAACAAAAAGTGATGCATTTAATACATACATGTTCGATGATTTGACGATAAATGTGTGTATACAGTGTATACCTTAATGAATGATAGTGACTCACATGACTAAGACTGATGTTGGCGGGAACCATGCCAAGAAAAGAAAGTAGGAACCTCCACTCACATACATTTTTTTGTTCTCATAAAGGGTCTCTATGATGTTTGATATATGATAGACATACCAATATGTATGTATCTTACATGATGGATACATCTCTGTTAAATCTTTGCACTTCGTCTTTGTCAGAAAGCCTTTTTTGGTTTGTTGTTTGTCTTTCTTCAAAGCTCCAGCTTGCAGCTTTGGTCGAGCATCCTTGAGGTAAAACCACAACAATTGGTGGAAAACTTTGAACAGAACTATGGCAGCTTCTTGGAAGGTGGATTCTTTCAGCCTTTGGGGTGGGAGGGAAGGTTTGGAAGGGTTGGCTCCCAACGTGGGAGGCTCCCATGGCTTTTTTAAAATATCAAGGTGCTGTTACTGTTGTTTAGTGGTGAAACTGCTGAAACTCCTTATGCACGGTTTGCCTGGGTGGTGGGGTATGTGTTTCAAACCTGGCGGTTCGGAATGTATTCAACGAAGCATTTGCTGCTGGACGAATTTGATCCACGATCCTTTTGGCAAGTTAACTCCGGATCCTTTTATTCCGTCCAAATCATCAAGGTCGGAGGCTTGTAGCTTGTTGTTTTTTTCTTTTTTTTGGCTCCAGGTCCTATATGACGGAGGAAAACTACTAATATAGGTTTACAGTTTACAGGGATCTGCGAGATGATGGCTACTGGTAAAGGGTACTAAGATACCAAAACTCCCATGAGCTTCTGGAAATAACGCAGTCAACGTTGAGATTTCCAGAGACCTACGTAGAGACGGGAACCTTTTTGTTGATTTTGGGAGCTATTTGGAGCTTCCTGGGGCCCTGGTGCGGGTAGCTGGAAATATATCACTCGTAGCTTCAAGCAGTATGCTTTACAACTCTGGAAACGAAAATGGCAATGAAAAAAAACAAATGGATCTTTCGAACTTGTATTTCCTATTTGAAGCTTTGGGTATTTTCCATTGCAAATTTAGTTATAAACATTTGTGTAGCTGAAGATGTTCCATGTTCCAGGTGGCACGGGTCCCGTTGGAAACCATGACGAGTTTTGAAGCCTCCAGGACTCTTAGCAGAGCATGGTGCTCCCCAAGCGACACCCATGTGTTTCCTGGCGGGCTGGATAGGCAAATTTTGTGGAAGCATTTGGCCGATTTATTGGTAAAGCTGGGTGGTGGCAGTCGGGTTATGAAAAGTATAGAAAAATCTATAGATATAACAACGCACAACACACACATAAATATATATACACATATATATGTATCTATATACAGTATGTAAATATAGGCACTTATATGCATATGTATATATATATATATGCAAATGTATACGTATTCATTCGGTTATGTCCGGTTTTGCGAAAAAAATCCCTCCAGAATCATGGGACCATCCATCCTCAGCAGCTGAGGCGGCACCACCTTGAAGAGCTTTACTCAAATGGCATGGCCGCGACCGCACTTCGAGGTCCCGAGGGGCTTGAAATCTTCAAAACATCCTGGGTTTTTGGAATCCTTGAGAGTTTATTTAAGTTGTTTCGGCTCACGATTTTGTTGTGGGGGATATCTATGAAATGATAAGTTAGCAAGTATATCACTTCATTTGATCCAAACATTGAGAAATTTTCATACCCCAAATCCATGATTATCGAAATGGCGGAGATTCAAATCACCTATGACCTTTTGCCGAATTTTTCACTTCCGAGTCGCTTTCGCAGGGTAATGACGAACCTGATTTTGAGATTCATCTTAGATCCTCAGGGCCATCAGTTTTGATGAAAACCCGGATATCTGTTTGAATCGGATCAGTTCCAACGCTCCAACCGATGGAATGAAATGGGTTTGGGAAGATTCCAACGAATGCTCTTTGCAAAGGATTTTTCCAGATGCAAATTCTGCAACTGCAAATCATCTTGAAATCTTTGGCATTCTCGATTTCAGCATTCCAATCACCATTCTTTTGGAATAGTTTGACCCTCAAAAGGGCTTGAGATTCTCGCAAACGCGCCCTGAGCCTTAACTTGCAGGGTAAGGACCCAAACAAAAACCATGAGGATATCACTCAATTAAACAACACCGGAAAAAGCAACACTCCCCGGACACCTGTGGATGTTTCATCAATTTTTTTCTTTCCCGTTCAGGACTTGAAACTAGCTGTAACCCGAGGTTACATTCAGGATTCCAACAACTTCGGAGTTCCCGTCCGGCTGAACCCCAAAAACGAGTCTTTTTTCCCCTGGCCCTGGCCCGACCGCCGCAACGTTTCTCCTCCAGGTTGATTTTGAAAACAACTATCGACCTTCCTCACGCAGGTGGGAGAGTGGATGGATCATCGAAAAGTTGGGATCTTTGCCAAGTTTTTTTTTGTTTGAGGGGGGACATACACCCTCCCCCCCCCAAAAAAGAAAAAGCTAAGAAAAAACTGCAGTTCAACTTCAAGTTTACTGTAGAGCTAGTAGGATTTGATACATGTTGACTCAAGAAGAGTTTTCTTTGCACTTTCCGGAGCCCAGATTCGAGCCGTTGCTCGACGGGTGCGTGGTTTTTGGTGGGTTTTTTTAGAGGTTCCGCGACTTTCCCAAGAAAGTGGGCTTCATGGTGATGACATGTTACAATGTTGAGAGACATGTATGTTGGCTCAAGCCTTAGGCTTTTTGCGTGTATAAATTTGTTCCCCTTTTCTGCAGGTTTCGGGGGAAGGAAGACCTGATCACGTACTGATTTGTGGTGTTTTTGAAAAAAACATGCAACTCTGTTCGCCCAACAGGGGAAGACCAGAGCGAGAAGCAGGCATCGAAGGGCAGATAATTTCATGGAGGATTGGAGGATTGGAGTGGAGGATGTTGCGTCGGGGAGAGTTTCATGGCAATGACGGGCTAAAGGGTCTCTGTTTTTTGCCGCCAGATATTAGCCAGCAACACCACAACAGCTGAAAGAAAAGCTCCAAAAAAACGCAAAGGACTAGAATCTGAGCTAAGGCAGATGGAAAAGAATTGCTGTGTATCTCCTGCAATCTGTCTTTCTTCGTCTTGAATACAATAGCAGTAGCAAATAAATGTGGTAAAGAATCGTGTTGTCTTTTACAGGCTGGTATGTCTTGAAAGGAACATGAGTAATGTTTATTGAACGTGTTGGGTAGTGAAGACTTGTTTTCTATTTCCTATCTTTCTCAACCTGAAACAGAACGCGACGATTGACCCCGGGGCGGCGGAAAGCAACGGTCTTCCGCCCATGGCGCTTTCACCAAGCAAACGGCCTGACTTTGCTTCGGCTTATGCCTGGGCCAATGCTGCACAGGAGTCCGCTGGGGCGGCCTTTCGCAAAGCAGCACAAGTCTGGCCTGGCCCTGGCGGTACAGGTCCTGGCTCATCTCCCTTTGAATCTGATGAGCCTTTTCAAGGATCACTTGGAGCAGTACGGATCCGCGTGTGTACATGGAATTTGCATGGAAATCCTATTGATGCCTCTGATGATGTGAAAGCATGGCTGATGCCTGAGAACGATGTGGCTGATGTGGTGGTGATCGCTGTGCAGGAATTGGTAGATCTTGGTCCGAAGAATATGGTCTTGAATACCAATGGTGATGAGCAGCGGCAAATGGCTTTGGAACAGCGAGTAGAGGGAGCCTTGTCTACAGGGGGACGCTTCATCAAAGTGTGTGGTTTTGGAATGGTTGGATTGGCCCTGTTGATATATGTACAGCCATGGGTGGCCAGAAGTCTTCGTCAGCTTCGCATTGATCGAGTCAAAACAGGTTTGGATGGCATTGGTGGGAACAAGGGTGGTGTATGTGCCAGGTTCTTGTTGGGACATATGTCTGTATGCTTTGTCAATGTCCACTTGGCTTCTGGTCAGAATGCGGTGGTGGAGAGGAGTCAACACTTGGCACAGGTCTTATCCGATGCCTTTCAAGGCGTTTCTGCCAAAGGCGCCCAACGCCCGAAGAAGAACGGTTTCGAGCGGTCATCGATTTACCACGTGGCAGCGCATGAGCTTTGCATCATCGCAGGAGATTTCAATTCCCGACTGGATTTACCCAAAGAGGGCCAATGGGAGAGCGAAACCCAAGAGGAATGGCTCCTACGTGATCAAATCATGCTTGGACAGGTCAGCAGCTTGCGTGGCTTCAGAGAAGGAGTGCTCACTTTTGCTCCCACCTACAAGTACAAAATCGGTAGCAACATGCTGAATACGAAGCGTGCTCCCGCTTGGTGCGATCGTGTGGTGTTCAAAGTTGACCCCTCCTGTCGTACCGAGTTGCTGGAATATGCCTCTCTACCATCGTTGAACTTGACATCTGACCATCATCCCGTTATGGCACTTTTTGAATTTGAGTAAAGATCCGGTGAAACAGTGAAAAAAAGAGGCTGGCTTTCGATAGAGGTGAATGAACAATTTTTTTTTGAAAGATTCGCTTATGACTGTGGTATAATTTTGCTTTATCTCCTAGGTCCTAGACCTAGAGTATTATTATACTTTCGCAATACGAGCAAATCAACACGCTTGTTGCAACTACTCGCTCTTGAATTTTGTAAAGTCTTGCTGCATCTCCTGCAATATGCTTTCTCACTGAAAAAACGAAATTAACATGCGTGTTGGAAGTAACCGCCGTTGAAGGTAGTATAGGAGTGTTGCTGTCTACTGAAGCCAGCTTTTAAGATAAGGTTGATAACTGTTTAAACTATTACAATCTTTTGAAGATTTTCAGCACAGGTGCAGCACAACGGCGACGACGACGACAACAACAACAACAACAACAACAACAACAAGAAGAAGAAGAAGAAGAAGAAGAAGAA